>PVIH01008746.1:0-39499 GCA_004025045.1 Sigmodon hispidus
AGCCAAGGACACTGTCAATAGGACAAAACGCCAGCCTACAGAATGGGAAAAGATTTTCACCAACCCTACAAGTGATAGAGGACTGATCTCTAAGGTATATAAAGAGCTCAAGAATTTAGATCCCAAAACCTTGAATAACCCTATCAAAAAATGGGGTTCAGATCTAAAAAGGGAATTCTCAGCAGAGGAACTACGAATGCCTGAAAGGCACCTGTAAAAGTGCTTTTCATCTTTAGCCATGAGAGAAATGCAAATCAAAACAACTTTGAGATACCACCTAATACCTGTTAGATTGGCTAAGATAAAAGGCACAGATGACAGCCTATGCTGGAGAGGATGCAGAGCAAGGGGAACACTCCTCCATTGTTGGTGGGATTGTAAGCTCTTTCAGCCACTATGGAATACAATATGGAGGTTTCTCAGAAAATTGAGAATCAATCTCCCCAAGGACCCAGCAATACCACTTCTGGGTATATACCCTAAAGAGGCACATTCACACTCCAAAGGTATTAGCTCAGCTATGTTCATAGCAGCAAGAACCTGGAAACAACCTAGATGTCCCTCAACTGAAGAATGGATTAACAAACTGTGGTACATCTACACAATGGAATACTACTCAGCAGTAAGAAAAAAATGATATCCTAAAACTCACAGGCAAATGGATGGATTTGGAGAATATCCTCCTGAGCAAAGTCTCACAAACTCAGAGAGATAAGCAGGGGATGTACTCACTCACTAGTGGTCTCTAAACAAACAAAGAAGAAAAAAAGCCAAACATACCCAAGTGGCAAACCACAACCACCGAACAGCTTGGGATCAGATACACCCTGGACTGACCCTTCAAACCTCAGTCCAACTATAGGAACACCTGACTCACTCTTGAGGGAGGGGGAACAGAACTGGATTTGGCCAGGAGTGGAGACTGATCCAAGCATTATTGGGTCAGTGTGACCATAGGACTGTCTGCTCCCTGCCCAGGGAGGGGATGGGGAGTTGCAGAGAAGAAAAATGACCAGATGTGTTGGGAGGGGGAAGAGACCTTGAATAAGGATATACAAGGATGGAAAAAAAAATTCAGAGGGAAAGCTGAACACAAAGTAAATATATGTATAGCAATCTTATTTGTATTTCCACCCTTGATAAGCCATGCTTATGATTCTTATCCTCTGTATAGTTATTGTTAACTCTTCCGCATTTTAAATTCTTTTTACTGTTTTTTTTTGATAAATACAAAATAAAGACGGAAAAAAAAGAAAAAAAATATAATGAAAAAAAAAATAAGTAACTGGTTTGCATTCAGTCAATGTATAGGACAATATTTAAAACTTATTTGGATACTTCTATTTGTCCAATTGGGAATTTTATCTAAACTATGTACTATAAATAATTTATAAATAGTGTACAACTTGAAAATTCTCCTATTTACATTACTTTATAGTTTTCTTCTCAATGTCTCCTCATATATACATTTCCACACAGTAACTTATTGCATTCCTCTAAAATAATTTTAATGGAATGCATTGCTGAACAAAAGGAGAAGGATAGATAATGAGGAAAGGAAGAAGGAAGGACAAAAAGTGCTCACTGATGAGGTGTTGAAACATTGCAGGAAGACCTCTGCAGAACCTTTACCTCCCCTCTGAGGACCCAGGAGAGCAGCGGAGGTTAGGGGGTGGAGTGTCACATATTTCCTGGATTAATACATTTCCTATCATTCATTGATACAGAGACACAAAAGCCGTAATCTCAAACCAGTTAAGGATGGGTTGAAGGTCAATTCTAACTCTAATAGTCCTTTAGTATCTTCTAATGCTGGCACTAATCTTTTACCATAGATTGGCTTCAGATCCTACCTGTTCTCTCCAGTATTGAAATTAAGGTTATTTGTTTACATTTTGTAGTTTAATTTTTATCTTGCTGCCTGATACTAGAAACCCAAATAGCATCACTGAGATCTAAGTCAAGTATTAAAAATTAGGTTATAAAATAAAGTTTGAGGATTGGGTTACTCACGACATGGCTAAAAATGAGAAAAACATCAGTTGTAACAGAAATGCATGTTTGTATATCATGATTTCCAAACAACATCTCCACAAGGAGATGGCAAACCTCGTCAATTTACAAATCATAACAGGCATATGGGGACTTGAGGGTAACTGTATGCAGAGAGGAGATGGCAAAAATGGCAGCTGATCTTGATGACTAGATAAAGTGGGACAGCTATTGTACTATGAGACACAGGGAAGTACTTTTGATACCTAGTATGAACCCATAGATACCAATTGCTTAAGCATAAAGCAAATAGACAAGTTAATAACTAACTTGAGAAAGGATCAAGTGATCAGGGGCCCAAACTTTTAAAAGATAGGAAAGGAAAGCATTAAAAGAGACAAAGGTTCTAATCTAAATCTAAGATGAAGAGTAGAGAGTGAGTTTGCTGCTGCTGCTGCTGCGGCTGCGGCTGCAACTGGCAATACTTCATGTCGTTAGATTTTCTAGAGTAAATTTCTCTAACTGCTCTCATAACCTGAAGGAAAAAAATAGATCACAGTGGTATTATGTGGTCACAGTCAATTCTATGTATAATGGACACCTTAGAGAAAGATATGAAGATGTATGTATGGTCTTTTATTCATCCAACAGATGAACTGAGCACCTATGCAGCACACTTATTATTCTACATGTTTGGAAGTTATCAGTTGAAAACTAAAATCCTTTCATTATTTGGTCGTAGACTGTTAGTTTCAAAATTAGAAGGTTTACAGGAACATGTCCTTATGCAAGAAAATGCAAGTTACAAATGTAAATAAGAGCTGATTTGAGTAGTGCAGAAGTGAGAATAAAACTTTTATTTTGAAAACTCAGATTTTTTTATGAGAGATCTTAGAGGGAATAAAGTCAATTAAATTTAGTCATCAACAGCCATATCTGATTCAAAGTGAATATTTATTTAATTTAAATCTACTTGATAATTTGAATGCTTAGTAGAGAATAAGCTGTAATATTTTTACTTTGCTGGGTTAAATTCAAAATTTTTATAGTCTTTAATACCAAATAGGTCTTCATTAAATTGTATGGAATTAATGAAACAAGAATGTTATCCTTATTTTGATTCTAATGGGGGTGATTAATGATACTCCCCACAGCAGAATATCTGCTCAATCCTTCCTTTGTAGTAATCAAATTTAGATATGTTTGTACTGCTTTAAAAATGGCTGTTCTGTCTTGTTCTTTCTTTAGTAGCCTTCTCAACTAGAAATATATTAGAAAAGAAATTCTAGAGCATACTCTTCAGCATACATATCTGACATGTCACAAGGGCACCACTTCAGGAATGATAAAAGTACATTTACCGATTAATATTTAGAAACTCCATTAAACAAAAAATTCCTAAGATTATCAAATGGCAGTAATTCGTGCTTGTAAAAATGTCTTAATTATTTCTTTCTAAATGTCTCTTGACTATCTTTAATGAAATTTTGTCATAGGATTAAATTTATATCTGTGCTAAACTATTTTTTTCAGGTTAGAATTTTTTAATAAGGATCCTTTCCATTAAAAGGAGTCATATTTCATCATGCTTGCCACCAAAATACACATTTCTAACTACACTCATTCTGTTTCCTCTGGAGAAGTTTATTTAGTTTTAAGGAAATTTTTTACTCTGATTATTTTTATTCAGTTTATAAATGGATCATACAGGTGGCTATAGGAACATAATAACTATTTTTTTTCTGAGTTTTATCTCTAAGATGCTGGCAACTTCTATCATCTCTTTTCACTAATTCCATTTTTTAATTCACATTTGAACTGGATTTGATCATTATCAGGTTTCTGTTTGTCATGTTCTGAGTTTATAAAGAGGGAGAGCTTTTCTATGATTCCTATATATTAGTTCATGTATGTAGTTCATTTTAAGATTAGAAGTTGGATCAAAAGTCTGAATAAATCAAGTGAACAAGTCACGGACAATGTGGTGGCTCTTTAGATTTATGCCTTTCTGGAGAGTTGCTGTTGGCCTCCAACATACAGACCAGCCTTCTGGCACAGTAAGGACTAGAGCCAGATAAGGTGATCACTCTGACATGTGTGAGGAGCTTGCACAATGAATTGTGTTATATTGCTTATGATTTTGTTAAAATTGTAACAGTATATATGTGTAGGTGAAATTTCTATTACTAATTATCTGTGCCTTGAAATTAATAAACCAACAAGATTTATGCCATTTTCATATAAACTCAAAGTATCTTTGGCATAAATTCAGTATGGTGACATCGTACTTATTGTTTTTAATGTCTTCAGTACATAGTCAATATTTTATAAAACTGCAATCACTATCAATAAATTTCTTTGTCTATGAAATTCAGTAATATTTTTTCATACTCACATTTTAAAGAATTTTATTTTCAAGAAATAAATTGAAAAATATTTGGATATATGTGCAAATATAACTCATCAATTTTGGAACACATTTAGTGTTCTCATAAGTTCTAAACAAGCTGTGTTGCTAAACAACAAAGAGACAGAAGTGAAAAAAATTGAGTATTTTATTTTTAAAATCTGACTAACTAGGTACTAGATAGTTTATGGTCCCCTGAATCTTCACTGGGTATTTGTGGATCTTAAGGTTGCTTTATAAATAAAAACACTAGAAACAGACAGAGAAGGGATCAATATTCATTTATTTAAATAAAGACAGCCATCTTCCTTAATTACATTCAGTAGAGAAAACTGAAACTTGAAGCTTGCATTTTAGCAGATGACATTAGTAACTATCAATTTTATGTAAATGGAAATTCCATGAAGTGACAGTTCTCTCATTTGTAGGAACATAGGTCTATACTTATCACTTTTTTGTACTATTATTCTTATACATAATATATATTAAAAATGTGCTCCTGGAAGCTGAAGGTAATGGCTTGTCCAAATCTCCAAGAAAACAATACAAACAACAATGGAAAAGTAACATAACACAAAGTTGAACAAGAAGTTAGTCTTCAGTGTGATAACCATCATCAATGCTGTACTCAATATTAATCATTCACCTCTTTTCACCATATAATCATACTTTCCTAACATTAGCCTTCCCCATTGTGTTAGGCTTCCTACATGTTGAGGTCTGTCAGATCCTCACCCATAATGCTCTTGGTTGTACTATTTACCCCTATTGTGTTGATGACTAAGTAGAAAAACCAGTGCTGCAGTGAGTCTACCAAGTCCTGTGCCTCTCTGTTTTATGTCTCTGCAGTTAGTGTGTCCTGACAGCCCTGGCTTCCTGTGCTGTTGAAACTCAATCATCCTGTGTCAAGGAACTCATGGAGCAGGTTGTGTGTGGAGCCTCTTCTGGTGGTTAGAGTAAGAATGGCCTAGTTTATATCAATACTAGTCGCCAGGGAGTGGCACTACTAGAGAAGGTGTAGCCTTGTTGAAGGAAGTGTGTCACTAGGGGTTGAAAAGCCCAGTGTGCGTCTAGTGTTCTCTCTCCCTGTTGCCTGTAGACCTGAGTTTTGAACTGTCAGTTACTTCTCCAGCACCATATCTGCCCACACAGCACCATGCTCCCCATCATAATGATAATGGACTAAACTTTTGAAGCTGTAAGAAAGTACCAATTAAATACCTTTTTTAAAAATAAGAATTGCATGGTCACGGTGTCTCTCCACAGCAGTAGAACATTGGTTAAGATACCTCTCTACAAATCTTAGTAAAACAGTATCCAACTTTTCTCCAAGAACCAGCAAAGCCTTGAGGAATAAATCATACTAATTATTAAAACATTTATAAATTGTGTATTGATAATAATCTGTAGGTTTTGGATGAGAAGATTAGTTCTAACTGTTATGAAAAATAAACTGTGTAAAACTGACGAAATTAAATAGCTGTGCATTACTTCATTGCATAATATGTTCACTAACTATTGTTTGACCAATTAAATATAGCTCACTTTTATGACTATCCCTCAGCTAATGTTGTAATATATCTTTATGAATTCTTTATAAATATTCATATTAAATATCTACTAAATTGAAACAAGATTAATTTAGATTTTATTTTTATTAATGTTCTTAATATGTTTAATATAAAGACTTTTCTAAATATATACATAATACAATATGGTACATGTTAGAAATAAAACAAAAATAAACATTTATTTTACACATTATCAATATCAGAATAGAATCAGAGCCTGGTAATAAACACAGATCAGGCACTATTATGATAAAGTAAACCTACTATTTTTCTAAATATTCTATGACAAAATATGAACATTGTTGAAGCACTCATCTTTAAAAATCACATCACACCCATATCTGCCCTTATACATGTCTTATAGTGGGAAAAGAGGGAGATAGAGCTATGTGGAGTTTCCATGCTGAGCGCCTAAAGCAGACTTGTTTCCATTTTTATTAGAAATATGAATTTACCTTCTGTTCACTTAGAAGTTCATTACCTTTCTAGACAAATCTAATCTACATTTTTAGTCATTCTCCACCTTTCTGTTCATTTTCACTGAGACCTGATGGAATATTGGCACAGGAAAAAATGTTGTTTTCTTATTCTCTTGCAATTAACATCCTTGACTGAGCACATATATTTTACTTAAAGGCTTCCCAAGGAGAGATGATGAGCAGGCTCCTCCGTTCTCCTCTGATGTAAGCATAGGAAGTTTAAAGTTTGGGTGAAATATGTTTCTGTAACATTTTAACTGTCAGAGAACCAAGAAAAGAACACAAAGCAGATATGGGATACCTACTTTATTCATTTCCTTAAGATGTGCAGGGGTAGAGGGGGACTTGATCTTTGAAGAAGTTTGCTGTTTTAAAGTTTGTAACAAAGTGCTTTAGACTATTTATCAAGTTTTGTCTTTGCTACTTGTGGGATTGAACCCAGAACCTGATGCATTCTGGTCCAGTGCTCTGTCACTAAGCTACATTGTCCTGTGGTTCTAACAGTACTTTTAACTTTCATATAGAACCAAGTATCCCTAAAGTGCATTCTTTCACTATGTCTGACTCTTCCTAGTACTTTGACAGAGGAATTATATACCACTGTTCTCTACCTGCTGGCCTTTATTTCACTTTTTATCTTGAGATATGGGGACTCCTTAAATTGCCTAGACAGGGCTTGAATCTTCCTGGCTCAGCCTTCTGAATAACTATAATTACAGTCTAGAGCCACAAGGTTTAGCTAAAAATTAATTTTAACAGAATTCCTAAAGCAGCCTTTGTCAGAAGTCAACCTGATGGGAGATGTCTGATGGATAGCTGCCTAAATAAAAATTTCTTTCTCTTTGTCCTTTCTTTACTGTATGAAGACAACATTCCTCTGTTCCAAAGGATGCCTTGTTCAAGGCACATTTTCACAAAGAGACACCAGTTTTTCAGCATCACATTGAACTCTCAGATCACAGAACAGTGAGGAAATTATATTATTTATAAATTACCCACTCTAAAGAATTTGGCTACAGACTCACATAATGAACTAAGATAATGGTTTGATTTTAGTACTTAAATTGATTAACTAATTGGTTTAATTGTTCATTTATTTTTGTGACTCATGAGATCAAACTCTAGGCCTTACACATGATATATAGAAAAAGATTTTTAAGAGTATTATTAGTGAATGTATTTGGGAAGGAAAAATTGCTTTCTTCATTAGGTTTTATACAGAAAATTATATTTTGAAAGAAGAATATGTTTATTGTAATTAGTAACCCTTTGAATCTCTCTCTCTGTAAATACCCCTTTAAACTAGGACATTAATATAATTTTTTTAAATAAAATTTTGTTTGCAGTTCCTCAGTTACTAATGGGAAGAAGGTTGGTTATTGAAAAAATATTCCTTTTGAAGGCATACATTATTTATGCACATGCATTGGATCTATCCTAATCTAAATAATTTGTGTATTTATTAAAAATATACATAAAATATTGATGTACATGCTAGAAAATCTTTTATATTTGTCTCCATAGTTAGCAAATGTGGGATTATCAAGGTCCTGTATGCTATGAGTATCATTTCTATAACAGGAAATATGCTAGATAAGCAGACAGTGGTAAATTGTCATAAAAGAGAACAAAATTAATCAGACATTATAAATTATTTTACATGTATTTCCCTTTATGTAAAGTGAATACTGATAAAATTATAGCTGAATGAAAATTTATACATCCCTGTTTCTTCCTGTCCCACTAAATTGTGAATTTTTATAATCAGGGACTCTAACTGATATTTCACATATATCAGTGTCCTGACATTTTAAAAATATTTTGTAAACAAAGAATAGTAGTTATAATATTTCAAAAGAGAAATAATTCAAACACATAAAGTTCAAAAATTTAGTAAAATGTATTATTTAATGACTTGAAACCTGGCAAATAAACACTAGACTTGAAAAAATTAGCCTGTTTAACAAAGTTTGAACATATTTAAAAAACCTAGAACAATATTAATAAAAATCTATAACTTCAAATTTTGTTTTAAGAGGCATTTTTATAATATTTAGGTCCCCAAAATGCAGTTCTATTGCTATCTTTTGGTTGTTATCAATAACAATAATAAAAACATACAACAAAAATTTGCACTTTGTTTGACCTGTCAATCAGCAAAATTTCCCCAGTGATATGTGTGTAATCCTGAACATGGTACTACGCATGGCTGACACTTTTTTTTTCTACATAGGGTTTTGGAAAGGAATTTAGCAGAATAGGTTGATATCTAAAATCTTCATTTGTTTTGACTCACAAATTCCAACCTTAAGAAAAGTATACTGATATTCCAAATGAAATTGAGTATTGTTCTTTCAAGGTCCAAGAAATATTGTGCTGGGATTTTGATGGGCAGTGCATTGAATCTGTAGATTGCCTTTGGTAGAATTGCCATTTTTACTATGTTGATCCTACCTATACAGGAACATGGGCGATCGTTCCATTTTCTGATATCCTCTTCAATTTCTTTCTTCAGTGATTTAAAATTTTTGTCAAATAGGTCTGTTACTTCTTTGGTTATAGTTACTCCAAGGTATTTAATACTAATTGCAGCTATTATAAAGGGTAATGTTTCCCTTATTTCTTTTACAGCTCTTCTATCTTTAGTGTATAGAAGGGCTACTGATTTGAGTTAATCTTGTATCCTGCTACATTGCTGAAGGTGTTTATCAGCTGTAGCAGGTCCTTGGAAGAATTTTGTGGGTCACTTATGTATACAATCATATAATCTGCAAATAGAGATAGTTGCACTTCTTCTTTTCCAATTTGTATCCCCTTAATCTCTTTTCGTTCCCTTATTGCTTTATCTAAAACTTCAAGAACTATATTGAATAGATAAGGAGAGAGATGTAACAGGAAAGCCAGGATTGCCAAAACAATTTTACTCAACAAAAAAACTTCAGGAGGGATCACCATCCCTGACTTCAAGATATACTATAGAGCTACAGTAATAAAAACAGCCTGGTACTGGCATAAAAACAGACTTGTGGATCAATGGAATAGAACTGAGGATCCAGACATTAACCCAAAAACCTATGAACACCTGATCTTTGACAAAGAGGCCCAAAACATTCAATGGAAAAAAGATAGTATATTTAACAAATGGTGTTGGCATAGCTGGAAGGAAGTGTGTAGAAAAATGCAAATAGATCTGAGCCTGTCACCCTGTACAAAGCCAAAGACACTGTCAATAGGACAAAATGCCAGCCTACAGAATGGGAAAAGATTTTCACCAAGCCTACAAGTGATAGAGGACTGATCTCTAAGATATATAAAGAGCTCAAGAATCTAGAGCCCAAAACCTTGAATAACCCAATCAAAAAATGGGGTACAGATCTAAAAAGGGAATTCTCAGCAGAGGAATTACGAATGGCTGAAAGGTACCTGAAAAAGTGTTCTTCATCTTTAGCTATCAGAGAAATGCAAATCAAAACAACTTTGAGATACCACCTAACACCTATTAGATTGGCTAAGATAAAAGGCACAGATGACAGCCTATGTTGGAGAGGATGTGAATCAAGGGGAATACTACTCCATTGTTGGTGGGAGTGTAAGCTTGTTCAGCCACTTTGGAATGCAGTATGGCGGTTTCTCAGAAAATTGAGAATCAATCTTCCCAAGGACCCAGCAATACCACTTCTGGGTGTATACCCTAAAGAGGCACATTCACATACCAAAGGTATTAACTCAACTATGTTCATAGCAGCATTATTTGTAATAGCAAGAACCTGGAAACAACCTAGATGTCCCTCAACTGAAGAATGGATTAACAAACTGTGGTACATCTACACAATGGAATACTAGTCAATAGTAAGAAAAAATGATATCCTAAAATTTGCAGGCAAATGGATGGATTTGGAGAATATCCTCCTGAGCGAGGTATCACAAACCCAGAAAGATAAGCAGAGGATGTACTCACTCATTAGTGGTGTCTAAACAAACTAACAAGAAAAAAGCCAAGCAAGCCCAAGCTTCAAACCACAACCACTAAACAGCTTGGGATCAGAAACACCCTGGACTGACCCTTTGGATCCCACTACACCTATTGGAACACCTGGCTCACTCTTGAGGGAGGGGAGACAAAACTGGATTTGCCAGGAGGGGAGACTGAACTAAGCTTTATTGGATCAGTGGGACCATGGGACTGTCCAGGGAGGGGATGGGGAGTTGTGGAGAAAGAGTGACCAGATGTGGCAGGAGGTGTAAGGGACCTTGAATGGGGATATACAGGGCCAGGAAAAAAAATTCACAGGGAAAGCTGAACACAAAGTAATTTTATGTGTAGCAAATTATTTGCATTATCACCCTTGATAAGTCATGCTTATGATTTTTACTTTCTTTATACTTTGTGTTAACTTATCAGCATTTTAAATTCAATTTACTGTTTTTCTTGATAAATACAAAATAAAAATAAAAAAGAAAATAGAATCTCAGAGGAAAAAAAAAAGTATACTGAATCAGTATTTATTGATTTAGTACAAGCTGGTTATATATTCATACTAATTCTATTAATTACAAAACATATTTAATATAAAATATGGGCTAATATGAACATATATTTTAATAAAGGCATTTTAATATCAGCTAACTATGAAGAAATTTAGAGAATAAACATGGTAAAAATCACTGCATATTAAAACATCCAGTATATAAGCCTAAAACTGAGAAAATTCTACTGCAAGCTGTAGTTCAGAAAAGAGTATAAAATTATTTAAATAATGTGACACTACTTAGGCAAGATATAATTTTAATGTTAAAAAACAGTTCAGAATTTTTATCTAACATACCTTCATGTAATGGCAATGGATTATAAGCACAGCTCTACTTGAGTTTAAAGATAGTTTATAGTATTTTTTTGCTTATAACTCATATAGCTTTTGTTTAAAGGTTCTGAGAACTGGTTTGCCTGGAGAGATAATTAAACTCTTATCTGGAACAATACTTACATTTTAGTGTCACATTAGAAGATCCTGGGAATATCTTGATGTCAAACAGTAGTGGAGAAATATCTATGCTGGTTTCTGACAGAGGGTGGAACACACCCACCCCCTACACATACACACAGTTCTCATGTGTGCTGTGGGTTTATGCTGGTAAGGGACAGTTGTCCTGCTCAGGGAAGCACCTTTCTCTAGGGCCACTTTGTCATTGAATTGGGGCAGTAGTGGGGGCTGTTTATTTAACCCTGCTTCCCCAGATGGCATTATAATTATGGTGCTGGAAAGCTTACTCATCCATGATAAGAAAAAAAAAAGTATTTAATTTTTGCCCCCATTTATTAGATTTAATGATTTGTTGATCTAATTTTGATTATGCCTTTGAAATAAATAACAAAGATAATAAAAAATGATCATCTTGTTCTCAATTTGTATGTTCCATGATAAAATCTAGACAAATTTACTATGAATTGAGAGCTTGGAGGAGGCCTTTGTAGGAAATAGTATGTAATACTATGTAATAAAATAAAAATACTATATAATAAAATAGTCTGTTTTAGATACATAGGTTCATTGAAATAGCTTTTAAAATAAGCAATTATAAAAACATTTTATTCTACTTCAATAGAAGAGTATGAAATCTCTGAGACATAATAACAAATAGTGTCTTTTGTTCATGGAACTTGTTGAAGACAGCCAAAGTCTGAGTGATGAATATTCAATCAAACAGGGTTAAGTTATAAATGGAATTATAAATCACAGTATGTGGAATACCTTTATTCTTCTATTTAAACATCACTAAGAGTTTGAAATGATAGAATGCTTAAGGGAGATATTGAGACAGAGTGTGTGGAATTAATTGACAGGGAATCAAGTATGGATTCATTAGGAATAGTTGGGATGCTAATAAAAGGAAATCCAGGAAAGAGAATAAAGGTAGAAAGAAATAAAGGTTGTAAAAAATGAGGAGCAATATTTGGTAGGACATGGTGTCTTCTAGAGTAGAAAAGAAGATAATCTCAAGACTGTCTCCATGTTTTTGTGGATCTCAAGTAAAAGGATAACTTAAATAGAACAAGAGGCATAAACAGTTGTCAAAGCATCAGTGAAACTACTTTCAAATTTGTTCTCCAGCCTTTCTCGCTAATATGATAAAGACAAAGGTACCCATAGGCTTGAGGCTACTATTAAAAGTATGTTTTTCTGTGTGTGTTGAGAGAGAGAGAGACAGAGACAGAGACAGAGAGAGAGAGAGAGAGAGAGAGAGAGAGAGAGAGAGAGAGAGAGAGAGAGAGAGAGAATTTTCTTTCTGGAAATAGTGTTTTCTATAACCATACTTGCATCTATTACTTCATGCAAAAGTAGCTGGCATATACCCTAAAGACATTCATTCACATCCCAAAAGCATTAGCTCAACTATGTTCATAGCAGCATTTGTAATAGCAAGCACCTGGAAATAACCTAGATGCCCCTCAACTGAAGAATGGATTACCAAACAACTGTGGTACATCTACACAATGGAGTACTACTCAGCAGTAAGAAAAAATGATATCCTAAAATTTGCAGGCAAATGGATGGATTTGGAGAATTTCCTCCTGAGTGAGGTATTACAAACCCAGAAAGATAAGCAAGGAATGTACTCACTCATTAATGGGCTTTAAACAAAAGCAAAACATGTCCAAGCTTCAAACCACAACCACTGAACAGCTTGGGATCAGAAACACCTTGGACTAGCACCTTGGAGCCCATTCCTTCCAGAGGAACATCTAACCCAGTCTTGATATTAGGGTGAGGAAATTGGACTTGCCTGGAGTGGATGCTTAACTAATCTACCTTGGGACCTTGGAATGTCTTGCACTTTCTGGGGAGGAGATGAGGGGATGGGGAGAAGAGAGAGTGACCGGGAGGGGTTGGGAGGTGGAAGGGAGTTTGAACAAGGGGATACATGGATAAAAAATGAGACTTTTTTTCTGAAAAAAAGAAAATCCTTGTTTTCTAAAAGAGAAATTGATAATAATTGCCAAATATCCTGGTTGTGCTGTGTAAAGTCACATAAAGGCTTTTGTGTTACACTTAAATAAACAAGTGCATCTTAAAAAAAAAAAATAGCTGGCTTCCTTTGGACAAAAAGTCACTTGTTCTTTGTCCAAGTTTAAATCCAGGTGACTATAAAGCAGATATGTCTAAGCAATTGGAAAGGTTACATTTCATTGCCATATTAAGTGTTCAAAGACAGGAGCAAGACCAAACCAAAGAAACAGAAATCTGAGAGTTTTGTGGTGACAAAGAGTTTTTTTTTTTATTTTACTGCATATACTGAGAAGCAGGATGTAAAGAAAGTGTTACTGGCAACAATTTTTCACATTTTGAATAGAGTTAGCCCACATGAGAGCAAATTCAATTGATAATACAGATTTTACAACACAATATAATCTTTTGGAGCAATATAGAGATAAATATATTATATTTATTGTAGTCCCTAACTTTCATTTTATACCTGATAAAAATATACATTACTGAAAATAGATAACCAAAACTCACACAATAAAGTCACATGTTAGAGCAAAATGCAACCTAATTACTAGAAAGTTAATTTTATAAAAATATAATCAATAAACTGGTACACATTACTTTATAGCATGGTGTATCTGAAAAGTCTTTAAAAACCATTGTTTTCCACATGTAACAATCAGGAAGCTTTTATTTTTAAGGATAATAGACATAAAATTGCTAATACATTTCCCTCAGGGCATTATTGTTATTAAGAAACTATCCCAATATAGACTGCTGTGCGACTAAAAATAGAAAAATTGGAGGTCAGTAGAAGCACACTGTTGATCATTTCCTCACATGGCTCACTTCTACCTTTCCTCAGGTCTCCTCACAGACTTCTACCAATCTGTCTATCATTGCTTTGTTTTCTTTTAGGAATATATTAACATCTGGAATACATTCAAATGGTTACTTTTAATTGTCTGCTTCTTTCCAGCAGAAAGTCAATTTTAGGGAAATGAAGTTTTGTTTCTTTTTGTCTTCTCTATTCCCAGTGATTGAAAGAGCACCGAGTATATAACACATGAGCTACTAATGGTAGTTGATACAGTAGATAAAGTACCAACCAGTAAGATGCCTGGGAGAAAGATACACTTTCAAGTGATTCCGGTGCATCAAGAGGTTCTTCTGAGTATGTCTACAGCTGCATGGTTAAATTCTTCTGGATTTCCCTGTCGTCAGTGGCCAGTCAGAGATCACATGATGTGCCTGCCATGACTTATGCTTTCAAGAATCCTGTAGACTGCTTTATTGAAAAGGAAGACAGGGGTTACTAAATTTGCTGGTAGGCTGAATCATGAGAGTAAAAGAGTCTGATGTGTGAAGTGCTGCCTGAACAACTAAAATAATGGAATTCCTCATGATGGGACATGAAAAGTAGATAAACATGAATGGGGGAAAATCAACAGTTTAGCTCAAGTTTTAGATGCTTTTCCAAACAGAGATACAAGAGCCAGGTCTCTAAGATATAGTGTTAAGGCATGATACGGCAGTTTTTGTGTTGTGTGCTCTCCTGTTTAAAATAGCAAATGGGGATAAGGGTATCTACTTCAGAGCATTGTTATGAGAACTGAATGGGAAAACTCATGTAGCAAGACAGTAAGATAAGCACTTAGTAGCACTCAATAAATTCCAGTCCTTCTGCTATACTTAGTACAGATGGCGAGAGATAATATTACTTATGGACATGGTCTCAAAATAGTACAGAACTCACACTACTTTCTTCTCTCATACTTAAAAAAAAAAAAGAAGTGTTCATCTATTCACTGGAAGGTAAAATTCATCACTTAAATGTTTGTTTAGAAAGATTTAATGAACATGTACATTTTAAAGCATCTTCTTACATGACTTTTCATGGAACTTATAATTTTACTCTTAAATATTATTAACTAATGTTAAAATATAGCTTTTTTCAGAGGTATCCAAATTTAAAAATGAAGGTTAAAAAAATCCATAACCAAAATAATTTATCTGGATAAGGCTATATATCTACCAGATACTTGGAAAGGGTCTCAAAGCTTAAGTATTTTCATCTATTTATGTTGCTCTCTTCCTTGCTTCTTCTCACAGTCGGCTTATGTTCTGCATATTGTGGCTGAAATGTAGAATTTCTTGCATCAACAGCCTCTCTTAGGATTATTTTCACTCATCTTTTTACAGTCCTACTTAACTTTTGTAAGGAAACATAGAAGGCATCTTAAGTGAAAAATCACAATTCACATTAATTTATAAAACACTCAAGAGTCAGTTTCTATTGTTTTCATTCAATGTAAAACTTGCAGGACCTTTACCAACATATGAGCGTTTTCTGTTCACTGCCCAAGTCAGCAAAGCCTGTGGGAGGCCCCAAATGAGAAAAACAGAAGATGTTTCCTAAAGGCTGTAAAACATTACCAAAGGGAGAATTGTCCTTTGAGAAAACAGAATGTCTATATTTTATAACAAAGGGAAAGAAAAACAGGAGGAGTTTCTTTTTGGAAAAACTCTGATTTTTATTGTTTGTCAGATTTCTTCTCTACTTACTTAAGAAGAAATTTTTTAATGCCATGAAATAAAAGAAGAAAGACAATCATCTGAACAAGCGAGTTTTCAAAAATTATGCTCTCAGAAAAAGAATAATTAGTGAGGGCATCCAGGGGACATTTAAAATGGGAAATCTATAACCGAATACCGTTAGCAAAAATGTAGAGGGAAGTAAGCCAGAGATTAGAAATGATTATGGAGTCGAAGCACGACATAGGAAGGGTGAGCTAACTACTTCTTAGGGACAAGAGAAAAAGCAGGAGCCAAAGAGGTGAGAGTTGAAATTCTTAATAGCTACTTTACCTCAGTCGTTGACAACAATTACAATAGAAACAGGATGCTCAGGGCAATAAGAGTTAATGAGAAAAACATGGAATGCGGCAAAATTTGAAGCACATTCAGCTTTAAAAATATCTAAGCAACTTGGAATATATTAAAATCAGCACAGTACATGACATTCATTGTAGAATACTAATTTTTTTTGCAAAGTTATCTAGTAATAAAACCACTGAAACACATTCTCGACAAGTGCAGTTAGCTTTCAAATATTTCTTTTTTTTTCCTAAATCATTGAAGTCTAACAGCAGCCTTGTAAAGATAACCATCTCTGAATGTCTGTGGAGGATTAGTTTGAGGACTTCTCAGAGTAGTAGAAACCACAGATGTTTATATCCCCATGTAAATGGGGTTTTGCCTATATAAAAGATATGTGCATTCTCCTATACATTTAAACCAGTATGCCTTGGTCATAATAACTTATACAACATAAATATATATGCTCACTAAATAGCATTGTTTAGGAATAATGATAAAATCACTGAAATCTGTACAGTTTCTTAATTACTTAATTCTTTTTTCACACACGTATGCATGTATGTATGTATGTATGTATGTATGTATGTATGTATGTATCTTAATGTCATCCATTCCTGATACTCCAAGCCCTCCACATATTTCCAATTGCTCTCTCTCTTCATGTAAGGTGCTGTGGGCTGCAGTTGAATCTGTAGATGTGTACCCCACAGTCGAAGCAGCCTGGGTGCTGAATATAAACTAAAACCCCTTGAAAACCTCCACTGTCTATTCCTCAGATATACATTAACAGTTGGATGGTTATACTTCTGGGTCACTTTGAAAATTAGGCATACATCATTTATATGTATATACATGGCAGATGTCATTTATACTCAAATGCAGATAGGAAAAAAAACCCAAACTTTTAATTTGCATAATGGGACTTGAATTGTATAATGTCTCCTAATCCTAATCCTAAAGTCTATTTGGTCCCTGGGATCCAGTTAGAAATTATAGGTCTTGGATTTATGTTATATTGGGTATCAGGATTGAATCCAAGTGATGTCACCTAAAGAAATCTTTATCAAAAATCAATGTGTCTCATTGAAGTCTATTTGTATTTCTTCTCTTAATTCGTTTGTTACCACTTTTGTTTTTTTCTGGATGTGTGGATACCAATCTCACATGCATAACAAAAATAACCTCTCAGTTACCCCTGTGCTGCCTCTCTATCCTCTTGTCTCACATAAAGTGGGGTAATCATAACCAAAGGTCACATCAGGTTGACCATTAGCTTAACATCTGCAATGGATTCCATTGGCCGGATGATAGTGCAAGCTGTTAAAAGCTTTGCCAACATCCCTGGGATCTAATCAGTGTGATTCTTCCTCTGTCTGGTTTCACACATGGATCAAAGAACATTTGTGTCCTAATAGGTCCTTGAACCCATCACACACATTTCTACCTACAAGCCTTGGGCACTTCTATCTAAAATACCCTCACAATGGTAACTTTTGGGTGTGTGGCTAGGTTAGTTTCTCAATGATAATTTCCAAATTTAAAGTTTCAATTTTTGTTGCCACAATTTAACACATAGGTAATAGAATCTAAGATTTTTTATTATTTTTATTGTTTTTAGTACTTAATATAAGTTATGTAAAACTAGTTTATTTCTTACTGTTGTTAGTTTTCAGCAAAGTGTCTAGGATATAATATGCTTTAAATAAACATTCTATGAATGAATGAATGAATGATTAGATGAATGAATGAACATGGTAGATCCTATACATTATGGGGTGTATTACAGAATTCCCCAAAACTTTTGTAAGTAAACAAATAAATTTATCAGTTAGCAAATCAGAACATTATTCTATTTATATAATTGTATAATTAAGAATTAACATAACATAAAATATATGGTTAGAATTATATCAGTTCAGTCTTGCTCATTTACCACTTAATAGTACATTTTGAAAAGTGTTCTTTACCAGAATATATGAATCTAGCTTATTTTGAATTTTGAATACTAGCGTAGCCCATGGTATGATTATTTAGTGTCTGTGTGTGCCTACATGAAAGTGGAGAGGGGTGACATAAATAAATATTAGAAGATGTCAGACAGAGTCAGATGGACAGACAGATAGATATGTCCGCATGAGAAAAATAACATAATTAAATTATGACAATTGAAAGATTGATAAAGGATCTATTCATGAGATTGTAGCCAATGTATACAGAAAGCACAGAGGACAGAATCCTGAAGGCTGTATCTCTTCTAGTTCCAAAGGAAAGAGTAGACGGCAGTTATCGAAGCTGAAGGAGCCTGGGACCAAGAAGGAATTAGGGATAGTTCACTCTGACCTATGTCCTACTCCTCCATGTTTCTTGCAGCTCCACCTTGGCTCTTCATTCATCAAACTCATATAACCTTAAGGGCATGAAAAGACATGAATTTAGCTTCAAATGGTGTAGAGAAGATAAGACAGCAAAAAGAAACTGATTCTCTTTCCAGCAACTTTTCAATAAAACTCACATATCCACATACACACACTTACACACATTTGAACTCATCTATTTCCTTGCCACAAATCTTCTACATATAAATTATTATAGCATAAACTGTTCAATACCAGATTACATGCAATTAGACAGCAAAATATTCATCATAATCCATAATGCATATATAGCTAAATCTTTAAATTACTTCTAATTATGTTTAATTAAAAATCATTTTAAGATATTCATACATCTTGTGTGTCCTGAATATGCCTTTAGGTGTGTTGGTGATCATACTAGACATATATATATTTTTTTGAGCAAAAGAAAAGTACCTTAGATTTATAAAAACCTTTTAATCTGAAATTCAATTGTTCATTGACTAACCACGGAGTTCTGCCCGGACTAACACACCATGAACTGAAAATACTTCCCATTAAAAATACAGTAAAACAGCAGGGAGGTAGTTTCTCAGTCAGTTTGACATTGATTTCTCTATGTCCCACACCTGAGGTGTATGGAGCCTTCAACAAGTGTCTTAACATCTAGTTATGAAGAGAAAACAAGAACAATTACAATAGCCTGTGTTGATTTCAAGACTTTTGAGTTCTTCCTGACCAATATCATCAAGAAGTACCCAAGGCTTTTTACTACAATTTTCACGTAATAACCTATGTCATCTGGGAGCAACATCACCCAGCCATGCAGGGCAATTCCATTCAAACTTTGGTGTGTAGGGGGCATTGGTGTGTGTGGGGTGGTGTGTGGGTGGGGTGGGGGGGGGAGTAGTGAGGTGTATGTGTGTAGGGTGGATGTGTGTGGTGTGGTATGGTGTGTGTGTTTGGTTGTGTGCACATGCATTTATGTGTGCATTTAAACTAGTATTTTGAGATTAGTTTACTAACTAGAGGGTTTCCTCAAGCTGTTTTGACAGAATTTTAAGATCAGTTAATCAGTCCACTATCCCTCTTTCTTACCCACACCCTCACCCCTGCTTATTCCTTTGGCTGTCAGTATTCCCCATTTTCTCTCATTTCATATGTGTTCTACTCTCCCTTCTTTCTAAAAAATTTGGGCCATGAGTTAGTAGGTTCTCATGTTCTTTGTATACCTTCCTTTGAAATAGCCATCTCATTTTACCCATTTCACCCATACCCCCATGTCTCCCCTGGGCTTAAGCCTATCTTCCTCTAGTATTCTACCTCAATGCTGTCATTTTACCTACAATCTTCTGACCCTCTACCTTAAGATGTCCCCATTCTTCAAAAGAGGTTCAATTCTAGTTCCCTGACTTGCACTTGTGCTCCAAGTTAAACAGACAAAACTGAGGGAAGGGCAAGGTGTTCTGTGGCTCCTGGGAGAGGAAGACACCAATTGTCTTAGCCAATGCTGAACATGGCACACGGAAAACACTGACTGACACTGGAGATATCCTTTCTGCTACAATAATGGTGTGACTAGTATGGAAAAGCTAACAACCTTCTAATTAGATTTGAGCCTTCCCCATGGAAGGGACTTTCATGCCCAATACTATAATTCTGTACAAAAGTCCATGGCTAGGAAGGTCATAGACACTCGGTTGCACTTGCTATTTTCTATTTTGCTAAATGGTCAAACTGCCTTTTAAATACTTTTTATTTCTCCCCCAGTGGGCAGTCAGTGCTGGGATGCATGGCTGGTCCATGTGCTGAGAATAAGAATGAGTGCACGGCCCCAAATGAAACACTTTCCCCTCTCCCTCCTCAAGCCATGCTCAGGGGAAATGAAGGAAGGAAAAATGATGTAAAAGCAGAAGGCTGAGCAGTTCTTTGAAAAGCTGTCTTCTGGGTGGGACATGGCTATCGGATTCATGAACGTTCAGTAGCTGTGGTTCCCATCCATGATCAAGCCGACTGAATTCTGGCTCTGATGGGGTCAATCATTTCACAGCCCCTCCAGCTCCTGAGTGTAGGAAGCACAGTTCACAGAAAGCAATAGAAAGTTTAGAATTGTTACACAAGAATGCTTTATTTCTTCAAAGGAAGAAAATGACTGATGTCTGGTCATAGGAAGGCTGGAGTGGATGTTGGCTAACAACCTGGTGATCTTTTTGCTATTTTGGGGAGTTAGCTTTCCTGAATCCCTCAAAATTCTGAGCATCTTTAGTCCCTAATCCTGAGCTTAGTCTCTCAGTGAATAGAGACCAACCTTATAATAGAGATGCCCATGTACTTTGCACCCTGTGGTGATATGTTTTATATTTAACAAAACCTGGAATATAAAAAGATCAACCCACAGTCAAACTAGGCAGAGGTAGGGCACACCATTAGTCCCATCACTTGGGAGATTGTTCTGGATCTCAGGGAGTTCAAGGGATAACAGAGCAGTGGTAACTCACACTTTTTCCCAGCTGACCTCTGTGAGTACAAGGCCAAACAGCCAGGCAGTCGTGGCAGACACCTTTAATCCCAGCATGGGGAAAGAGTGGTGGCCTACACTTGTAGTCCCATAACTCCAGAGACAGATTTTTTTGTGTGTTTCTGTGAGTTTAAGACTAACTACCAAATAGTAGTAGCTCATGCCTTTAATCTTATCCTGGAAGTGATACAGCTGGGCCAAGAAGGTATTTAAGACAGGCATAGAAAGACAGATAAGGCTTTAGAAATGACCATTAACAAGACTGAGGAAGCTGGAAGATAGTTGAGTGAGATTTGACTGTGGGATTTCTCTTTGATATTTCAGCCTTTCCCTGATAACTGGTGCTGTTTCTTTTAATACAACTAGAATTCATGCTACAGTGCCCTCCATCCCAATATCTATCCTTACACTAAACATAAATTATTCCTTCCTAGACCTTTGCCCTAAGCTCTGTTTATCAGTCAACTTAACTCACTCTTATTGTGAAGGTCACAAGTGCTTTGCTGATTTGCAATCGAGTTTCAAAGCAGCCATCCCTGGGGTCTGTTGTGATAATTGTCACCAGGAGACTTTCCCCAAAATTTTTACTGTGTTTAAATGTGTAAGAAAAACAAGCCACAATGACAGACTCTGAAAGTTTTTGACCCAGCACTTGCTTAAATGATGCTGACCAAAGTTTCATTCTTGACCTCATACAGATAGTTTTCCTGACATCCATCATCCATGATGCTTGCAGGGGCCTGGACAACTGAGAAGCTTAAGAAGGAAAAACAACAACAACAACAACAACAACAACAACAACAACAACAAAACCCATAGTTTTTTGAGTATGTGGCCACTAATAGGTTTCCTATGCTTAAGTGTTTGGACATTACATCCATATATATCTGGTCAACACTAATTGGACTCAGAGGGTTATAAACACAACAAAAGATGTAAAGATAGAAGGAGGCATGGTGGGAAAATATGGGATGAGTTGGTGAAGGAAAATAAGGATGGATATGATCATATTTCATTGTACAAGTGTATGAATTCTCAAAAGCAAAGAAAATTATATACATAGTATTGAATGTAAAAAAATGAAAGAATTAATTTAGTGAACTTAGCCAGCAACAAAGAATAGGCTAGAAACAAAGTGCATTTTGAAATATTGATGATCATGTGTTGACAGAAAGCCATTGTTGATTGCCACTGACCAGCATCATGAAAAAATATTGTGTTGCCTACCATTTGCCAGGCCATAGATCAACATGGAGGATTGGAAAATGCACTGCCTGTTATGGTTACAACATCATAAAGTAAAAAAGTCTTTGTCAAGCCATGTTCATGGTCACCTAATACCATTCACAAATAACAATGCACAAGTCAATTAATTTTAAGCTACCATTCCTTTTCATCAGCACTCATACCTTAATAAAAGAGGAAGTGATGCAATTTAAAAAAAAAACAAAAAACCTCATAACATCATTTTAGTGTCTGCCTTTGCCTAAAGCTAATTGTTACCCTGGTTATTATGGTTGTTTCCTTACAACTACTTCTAATCCTATCCACATGTTATAATTTAGTATGAATATGATTATACATTTGTTTTCTTCTGTAACCTGTGTCCACATAGGCTTCTCTACACAGAATCTTTTAGCCATGGTGTAGACATAGTTGTTGTGAATCGTCCTCCACAAAATAGTTAATCCAGACTGTGAATATTTGCTGTTAAATTTTCTATTGTTGAATCATCATGCCTGCTATTGGTGGTAGCTTATAGCTCAGTGAAGAATGGTTATAGCCTTTCCTAATCACATATAATCTAGGAGCCATAAAGTGGTACAAACATTATTTATTCACAGAGCTTTCACCTCTGCTATGTCTTTCTTCTCTCCAGTGTTCTCCTAAATATCTACTATCTTTGATCTAAAATTTCTCCCATTATTGTATTTGATCATTATCTCTTCTTTACCATCATACACTTACAACTTTTGCTTGAAAGTGCCAGGGTCATAAATAAGCTTCTATAAATATATGCTTCTCACTTAACTTAAATTTCTCTTTTCAGAGTCACTCTGCAGCTGACAGTCACTTTGTTATAAGTTGTAGGTGTTGCCCATGGAAAGTTGGGTTTCAGGAAACCATGAAAAGAAACAGAAACTCTCCCTTGTATGGTCTAAGTATTTTGTCTGCCATTCTCCATACTCAAATTAGTTATTTTTTTTACTTATCTAAGTAAAGTATCTGTTAGATGCTTCACATTTTCCTCTTTATTGGACTTTTCGGTGATATCTGAACCTATTAATATTTTTTTTCTTAAAGAATCAAAAATCCTTGCTTCTTTATATATAGTTTCATAGTTTGTTATGATAGAAGGGTGTCTAAAAACAGAACAGATGAAGAACATACTCCCAGGAGAGGGCATGGCTTTTCTGCTGACAGATTCCTAGCATCCCTTTTGAATTAGTTTAAACTGCTTCTAAGCTGTGGCCAGCATCGCTCCAGCTTCAGCAAGACTCCCTTTGTGCATCAAGGATTTTGAGAGCTGGGGTCACATGTTGTTAGTACACCTTTGCAGTTCAGCACGTGTAAGACAGCTTTATAATTCTCCTTACAGCCTGTGTAATTCACAGATGGCTGCCGGTTCCCCTACTTTCACTCCTTCCCAGTCCTGCACCTAGCTTTTGTTCCACTGAGGAAATTACCCGTAAGCACCAGGCCTCCTCCTCTGCCATCCTGCCCCAGTCCGTACCATCTTCTGTCCTGTAAGATCCTCCCACTCCTCTTACGCTTTGGAGAACAGTTTCTGTTTCAACTTTCCCTATAACTGCTTAGCTCACAGAGTTAAGTAACATTTTACTAGGTGCTACAAGCTTTCATGAGATTTCTCTTATCCTCCTGACCTGGGTCATGTGATTACTTGGGGAACTGTGTAGGAACTAAGGAATTTATTTCCTCTCTGCCCTCTTCCTCAGTCCTAAAGCACTCCCCTTTGCTCAGCCCATAAAGATCCTGGGAAAGTGCTGGCTGGAAAGTGCAGACTTGCATGACTATGGCTTTTCCAGAAGCTTCTCCTTCACACCAGACTACATGTGTTGGCATCAAATATTGCTACTTGTGTGGCTGTGTTTTCCTTTCCCCATTTAGGAAGAATCTTCCCTACCACAAAGAGAAGTTGTCATGGGTTCTTCTCTTCTGAGAATGATTCGTAACTTTAGAAATCTTCTAGAATGTAATGACTTTAGTCTTTTTGCTCAATTTAAAAAAAATGACCTATTTTGACCTATGTGCTTTCATTGTCAGGTTAGAAATCCCAGTTTCCTGTAATAACACTTTACACATACTTACTAGGTTATCACTGGGTCCCTAAATTTACTTTCAAGATGGGTATGGTAGCTCCTCCCTCTAATCACAGCATTTAGAAAGTGACAGACATCATTAGATCAAAGGACAGGATTCAACACCAAATCAGCCTCAAGAGACTGAACTAAGCAATATTGGGGCAGTGGGACCATGGAACTGCCTGCTGCCTGCCCAGGGATGGGATGGGGATGTGTGGAGAAGAAAGAATGCCCTGATGTGGTGGGAGGGGGAAGGGATCTTGAATAAGGATATATAAGGTTAGAAAGTGTGACTTCTTTGTTCATAATAATAATAAAAAGAAATAAAAAAGCAAAAATCTACAGTTTTGTAATTTAATTTTTTGTACTGTTTTGAGAATTTCTTATGATACTGACTTACATCATTCCACCCCCCATTTCTCTAACCTTTCCTATGTCACCCACACTCTTCTTCAAGTTCATTACTTCTTTTTCTGTAATTATTACTGTTATGGTCACACACACACACACATACACACACACACACACCCTACTTAGTTTATTTGGTTTTGCTCATATCAGAGAGCTCAAATGTGGAAGACTGATTTGTTCTCTCTCAGCAGCCACTGATTGCCTGAAGCTCTTCTAGGGTTGAGGCCTTGTATCCTAAATATAATTAAAGCATTGATTTATTTATTAAGGTATACTAAATGGAAAGAACAAGTTCCAGGACAATTGCTAGAACTTTGGGTAATATTTTTGTTATATAGATATGCATTAATCTATATTTTCTGTATCTAACTCGTATGATAAATGTTATAGGAAATTACAAACCTAAGGACATTTAAAAATAATAGTGTGGAATATACAAACTTAGAGTATATCTCAAAGCATGTCAAATATTCACTGTTAGGGTGGACCCTCACAGCATTGTAAAATAAGCAAGAATGTCTTAATATGGAGAAGGGTGTTGGCTTTAGCTCTTACGATATTTCCTACTAGATTTAAGAGCATTAGCAAAAAAATGATGAAATTATATTATGACCTATAAATAAATAAATAAATAAATAAATAAATAAATGCATTAGCAAATTGGGCTGGTAACTCAAGGTACTGAAATATTTCTTTTCATTGTAACTTTTCTATGATAAAACATAGGAAGACATGGGTTAGCAGAGCAGAGTTTGGTGTAAAACAGTCAAAGATTTCTTCTTTGTCTGATATAGATAATGCCCCAAATGAAACAAAGCAATTCATTGTGAATACCAGGAATTAACTTCTCTAACAGAAATAAATTCTCAGAACTGGGAATAGATGATTGTGTTCCTGGAACTTCAAGTAATCTGTCATTCAAGGGCAAAGCATATATCACATTTGGTTTTATAATATTTTACTAAGATCAGTGACCCTCACTTAGTATGCACACAGTTATGTTTTTGCTAATGAATTAAATAATTTGTAAATCTTAGAAGTTAATTGTTAGCAATTGATTTTATCTCTTTGGGTTTTAGGATTTATTAAATATTTACTGAGATATTTCTCAAATGACTTCCAAGTCTATCATCTCAGTATCCTGTGAGTTTAACAAAATCTTAATAAAATAGCATCTGAGAAAATTATCATCTCAAACTTTGATTTAAAAAATACTGTAAGTGATGAACACCTAACATAACAAAATGATTTTATCACTTTAATATAAAATAATAAGTGCTGGGTAGATGGTGAAGATGGTAAAATGGTATCGGTTCTGGGAATCTTCACACTGCTACTACAAGCATGACACACTGGCTGAGTTGATGAGCTCTTGGTTCAGCTAGAGATCTTGTCTCAAAAAAAGGTTGAAAGTAGTTGAAGAAGACATCCAAGTTAACCACGAGCCTCCACAAAAGTATATATACTGCATATGTCTATGCAAGACAAATGTGTAGGCACACACATACACTGTACCAAAAATATGAAATTATGTTAATGTTATGTTTTGCTTATTTCTATGAATAATTTCTTTTTTGTTTCTTTGTTCATTTTCAGATAAAGACAAATCTAATATGTATACAAAAATGACTGAAAATGTTCAACTTTAGCTTTTGAGTATTAAAATTTGTTACTGTTTCTAAAGGTTGAAAGCAGCAGTGTGGTTGGACACTGAATTTAATACAAGTTCATAATCCTGAGTGATGACCAACTGTAAAGCAATAGGCTGGTTTCCCATAACCTCTTCAAAGACATACACAAGCCAGTAGGAATGCATTTGCCACTGCCCAGCTTGTGCAGATAGCAGGGCAAGCTCTCATTCTCATGCATTCTATCTCTCTTATGCTTCCAAAATGCCAGTGCTGTAATTGTGAGTTAGGCATCATGCAAAAGAGCCCAAAGCTGTTTTCTCTGCTTTCCCTCTGTCAGTTTGACCTCCAGGGAAATTCTGCATTTAAATTATAGCATCTCCCTTTAAGAGACATAGATAGAATACCAAAAGTTCAGAGGAGAGCCACAAAGATAATAAAGATTTCAGGAAATAAGACCCATGTGGGAAGGTTAGGGCAAGTGGACATGTTCTATCTGGATAAAAGAAGACTGGAGAAACATAACTGTCTAAAGACTCATTAAAGCCTGTTATCGAGAGAAGAGGGACCGATTTTCATTAATCAATGAGGACAGAACAAGAAGTAACAGGTTTTGATTACAGAAGGAAAGATTTAGGTTAAATATAAGGATAACGTTATAACAATATGAATAGTTGAGAAAGGCACCTGCTGTCAGGGGAACCTGCAGGATCACTGACATTAGAAAGATTCCAGCTGAATCTTCATACCCATCGATCAGGAATGACTTAGTAATAATAAAATCAATTCCACTGTGATTCACAGGAATAGATTAGTACGCCAGCATTGGTCCTTCCAACCCAAATGATTATATGATTAAGATACCAACACCCAAGGGGAATCGATCTGTGCATGAGTGAGGGAAGAGAAATTCTTTACAAGCCACAGCTGCAAATCTGAAAATTAAGCAATCCAGGATGTTTAGCTGAGGAAAAGCCTGGATCTGTTCAAGAGCTATGGAGGAAGAGAGAATTAACTGACATTTCCCTTATTCTAAACTATGTAGCTGATCATTGTCAACCTTTCAATTTAAAAATTGATGCCTATAGTATTACGGATTACCCTGGCTAGTATTCGGCTCAAAAAAGTTATGTTAATATTTCAGTTTATCAATAAAAAGTAGGATTGAGATTTTACTCATGATCTAAAAAATAAAATCCAAAAGGGAAATTATTTTTAGAAAGATAGTCTACCAGGATTGAGTCAGGATCTTTTATATAGAATATGTTTAAGTAATATTTTGGCTTCATCCATACCTATGGGTTTTATTTGATGGGCAAGAGACTAATTAAAATAGAAAATCTACACAATTCAATACAGTGTGGGTCAAAATTACCAATTCAATTTTTTAATCTTAAAATTGATTTCTACATCTGTCATGTCCAGAGTGATTTTCAGCATTATCCAAAGCATGCAGTCTTCTCTGTGCTGTGTCTCCTCACACCAACCTTGCCAACACAGTGCAATAGCTGTTCTGAATCTTTGAAAAGGTAGTATTTAATTTTTGTTTCCCTCTTCTACCCTTCCGGTTTATCTTTTAGAAAGAAAATTTTATTGCCCCCCCTCCGAATAAGCTGCATTATTATTATCACTCTTACCATTGGGGTCTGTATATGGGCAATTGGTTATTCCTACACTGTCTTGTTACCATGTATGATGAATGGAAAGGTCTCTCATTGGAAGAAGCAAGGTGCAAGGGCTACCATGATAATTAGGAACCTAGCACAAGCCTAGCATGCACAGTGGTGGGTATTCCCCTAAATAAAACCTCCAAGTATACTCTGCAAACTGAAACTCTACATGAGAAAAGGAAGCCTGGACAGATGATGTTTTTCTGCTTAGAGACCTTTTATGTCTCCCCAAACATTAAAAAGTAATGGATTCCTGGATTTAAAGCCTCTCAAAGCTTCTCGTTTCCATTTCTTTGCTTTATTATCACACCCATCTGTTGTATGCGTTTGTCTCATCCTCAGACTCCAGGTGTCGTTCTCCTGGACTGTTGGATGATCTTGATTTTCTTGCTTTCCTTCCCTTTCAGCTCTAATTCACTTTTCATACGTGGCTAGAATTATCCCAGGAAATGTTGTATTCCCAAGTCATTCTCCTAGTCAGACAGTTTTTCCTTACTTCTGTGGCCTCCTTAATCTACACAGGTAGATTCCCTTGCCTTGTGTCCACAGATATCTAATGTCTATTCTTCCTTTGTTCAGCTGTAAAGAACTGCTGCTTCCTTATATATACTCTGTTTTCCAAGAAGGGCTCTTGTATTTCAAGATATACTTTGGACTTCTTGAAATATTTGTTCCTTGGTGTGAGATGCAAAATAAGTAACAAGCAAGCTTGATTTCAAGATCCGTATGTGTTTATGTCCGATAGCTAGGGTCGAGGACGATCAGACAGTTTTCTCTCTCTCAATTTCTTCATCAATAGACAGGGACAGCAGCACAATTTCAAACAATTATTAAGAAGAATGAATAAGAAAACATATATGAGCACAGTGCAGAGCCAAGCACCTTATACTTTGCAAATCAGCTTCCATCTTGATGTTAATATTTAAATACACTCTGGTGGTTGTTAAATTTCTGCATACTGTGTGAGGCTCTCTGTCTCACATCCATTTCAGCTGAGTCTCCTTTCTTCTAATAGACTATAGCATTTTAATATTGCATCAGTAATACCGTAATAATTTTTATATTTTATGTAAAAGAAAGATCATTATCCTCCCAAATATCTTTAAGGTATAAATTGTATCTTTATTCATATTTTAAACTAATTATAAATGATACAATATGATCAGCATTCAAAATATTTTAATCAATCAAACTTTTTACATGTTTGCTTTCTTAACTAGTGCCTAGAAAGTTTTGTATGTGCTTGAAATGATACCTAACTATTAGGAAGTCAAAGTTTCTAATAAAATTTTGTGCACAAACAGCATCATGCAATTAATTTTAATATTCAAATTATGTAAATAAAGTTACCACTTGTCCTGTGATAGAGTATTTCTATCATCATCAACTATTACTATTTTTTCTCTTCTTTTTTCAATTTATTCTGCTGGTCATGAGTCTATGCTCTGGATCAGGAAAGCTTCTGTTCCTTCCTTTATACAAGATGTTTCGCATTGGATCACACACTGAATAAAATAGTCTGCCTACAAATTTTAGCACAGTGCTTTGCTCTTAATAAGGCTAAACATTTAGCCACAGTCTCTGCTTCTGCCATGGATTCTGCCTTTTCACCACTGTCATCAAGAGCTCTCTCTTTTCCTTATAACCATTATTCTAAAATCTAAAATTAATTTATTGTTCAAACCAGTTGACACTGACTCTGCTTTTCTACACACACACACACACACACACACACACACACACACACACACACTCCTTCTGAGATTCCCTGATTTCACTAGGTCCATCCATCACAATGACTGGATGTTTAATCTACCTTAGTGGGTCCTCTGATACCATTTCCACCTCAACTGGTTTCGTACTCCACTAGTGCTGACCATGTATTTCTCTCTGTCTTCTTTGCTTTTCTTCCACACACTGGAGGAAACTATTTGTTTTCTGAAGAACTGCATATGTTAACAATGTGGAAGAAAAGTAATTCTTTACCAGAAAATGCATATATGCATTTATTTTTCTAAAAGCATCATACTAAATAAAATTGTTCAATCTTAAATTATTTCTTCAATACTGTTTTTTAAAGCATCCCATTTGTTACTAAGAGACAGAATTGAAGTACTTGCCCCTTCCTATATAGACTTTTCAATGATTTCAAAAGTCAGAAGAGTTTATTTTAATTTTTAAAATGCTATGTTACTCCTTTTATGTTGGTATCCAGTACAAAAATGTTATATGTAAACTCTCCACTATTCCTAAGTATTTTTACTTAATAAGAATTACACAGTGGCCCAATGAGTTAACAGTTAGAAGAGGTCACCATTTGTAACAAGCAATCACTTAGGGAGTGTGGTTTGGTCATGAGTGCTGAGTGGAGGATTTATATTTCCTAATAGTCATGGGGTGGTGATTTTGCTGTTATTCAGATAAGAAAATTGTCAAACAATATTGAAATTACTAGAAAGTCAAACATTGTTGATTTATTTTTTAAAAAAAAAATACCTGACCCACTCTTAATGTTGAGGTGAGGAAATAAATTCTACAGTTGGTGGCATTGTATGTTAATAAATAAAATAAACCTATTTATCTCAAGAATTATTTTTATATCCACTTCCAGATTCTGACAACTGTTTGCATTTTATTTTTAATGTTTATTTTTGAAATAGCCTAAGCACCGTCCCCTTCAGTGTTGCTTACTAACTTAATTTAAACAAGATCATTTTGAGTCAGTCCCCATATCCTATGAATCAGTTTTATTTCCCTCCACACACACTTTTTTTGCATTCCTGAGTCCATGCATCACACTTACTCATTTCTTAGCCTTACATAGTTCCTTATTGCCTAACAACATTTCTTGAAAATTTTATTTATTGACAAAATGTTTCTGGTGGTATTTAGAGGGATTTCTCCCCTAAAAGTCTATACTTAAAATTAATAAAAACATCTGACAAAAACTACTTTTTACTTCACGAAAAGGCTATCAGGTACGATAGAAGTCTAGAATTTCAAACATTATTTTATTTTTTTCTAAATTTCCAAGTAACTAAAAATTATATCCTTAAGGTTGACAAATGTTAGGTATTAAATGTTAGACAAATATTTCTTTATGCAAACTTATTCTTCCACAGTGCTTGCCTGAAAACTCTAAAGAGGTAGACACAAGTTAAATTTTTCTTGTTCTAGAAAATTCAAAGATTACTATTGAAAATGGTTAATTATTTTCACTATGACTAATCCAATTTTTTTTAAATGAAAAAGCATATAAATAACATTGCATAGTTGTAATATACAGTATGAGATGCAGAAAAGGAAACCTGAAGCATATTGTGCATTCACGTATGTGGGCCACAGAGGGAGCAGAGGGAGGGAAGGAGTCTTCCATGCTCTGTGCTGTTATGAATCCTGATTCAATTGCTTCTGGAGAAATATCTCTGCCATCTATCTCTGGACACTCATATTTAGAAGTTCACTAGTGGGTGTTTATCCTAAGAAAGGAGTTCACCAATAGACAGGGTGAGCATCAGATTATAGCCATACTTACCCCTTCAATAAAGAAGCAAAAAGTCCGTATCAAAGGCTGACTCTCACTTTAAGCAAACAAAAAAAATTTCAATTAAAAATAACGAAACAAAGAAAAAATATATTTGACTTTATATGTTTAGAGCATTTACTTTTAAATTTTGGTTTAACTTGATTCCAGAGTTAATTTGACCAATAAATTACAATAAGATTATATATTTTAAAAATAGAAGAGTCATTCATTAGTGTAAACATTTGTTCATTTTTTTTAAGGAATATGTCAACATTTTGAGAGTTTTAATCTTCTCAAGGTCCTCTAATCAAGTTAGGGTGCTAAGCTCCTAAAGTAGAGCTGTATATTTTGTTAGAAATTGTTAAAATTGACAAATTACTTAAGTACTAAGAGATGTAAGAGAAACAGACAGAAGAATAAAAGAAATTAAAAATTTTAATGAAAAATATAAATATAAAATGAGGTCTTTAAATATACATTCATTAACATATATTCCACTGTATGTGGTAACTAATATATTTTACTGGAACATAGAGCACAATTAACTGACTGGGAAATAGAAATCACGCAGGACTCCATTCTCCTATAGCAATGAAATTAAAAGTAGAAACTAATACAAGGAAAATAGCTGGAAATGCTTTAAATTTTGAAAGAATAAATACCATACTTCTACCAAATACATAGCACAATGAATAAATTTCAGGTTAATTTAAAAATTGAGATAAATGAAAATAGGCATCACATTTGTAATAGAGCAAAAGCAGTCTGGAGAGGAGAATGATTGCATTCAACTTATATAAGAGAAAAAAAGAAAATGAGAAAGGCGCTCTCACGCACTGCTAGAAGTAATGTGAATTATGACAGCTACTGTGGATATCATAGTGAGATTTCTCAAAACTGAAAACTACCATGTGATCAAGCAGTTGCACTACAGGCAAAAGAAATAAAGACCAAAGTAACACTCTGCTCCCTTGCTCATTGTAGCATTAGTCACAATATCAAACCATCAGATAACTGAATAAATGAGATTTAGATATAAACGCATAAGAGAATATTATTTTGACTTTAAAAATGAGATGCTTTTATTTTTGGTAACATGGATAGAACTGGGGAACATTTTGCTTAATAACATAAGCCAGGGACAGAAATACAATTTATGTGTGTTCTTTTTACTGACTTGTGGAAGCTTCACATCAGTTTAATCCAAGTAAGTTGAATACTGGTCACTAGGACTAAGAAATGCAGGATGAGGGTAGAATAGAGGAAGGAAAACAGGTACCAAAATGCACTTAGGTAAGAATTAGTTTTGGTGTCAGATAAGACAAATAATTGGATACCTACAACTGATTATAATATATTTCAAAATAATCAGGATGTTCTGTAGTTTCCCAACACATGGAAATGAAATATATTTGATACATAATGCTAATCAAACCAATTTGATGTTCCCCATTGCATATGCCTATTTAATTAGTGTACTGTACATGAATACATGTAGATAATATTTTTAATTTAAAAATAAAAATGAAAAACTGGTTGTCAAGTGATTGTATATAAGAGGATGGTTGAACAGGTCAGGCAAGAAACTTTTGTAAGAGTTAAATGATTCCGTGCAATGAATACTACAGTGTTGAATTCACATGATTACATATTTTTTTCAAAAGCTTTAGATTGAACAATACTTGGAATAGCTGCTAATGTTAATCGTAACTTTTGAGAAATGGGATATATATTGTATTAATTCAAGTTTGTCAGTTGTAACAAAATTCTGGTTCAGAAGGTTGATTGTAGCCAGAAGTTTCCAATTCCCACCTAGCCCTGAGGTCCAAACTCATAGCCACTTAGGCCCAAACAACCACACAGGGTGATATATTACTTATATGTTGTTTGGCCTATGGCTCAGGAATATTACTTCCTAACTCTTAAATTAACCCACAATTCTTATCTTGTTTAGCCACAAGGATTGGTACCTTTTCTCAGAGCATCATTCTCATCTTCTTTCCTCTGTGTGTGCTGGCATCACTGTTCTGCCCTTCTGCTTCCCAGAATTTTCCTAGTCGGCTAGCCCTGCCTATACTTCCTAATGGCAAATCAGCATTTTATTAAACCAATACAAGCAACAAATCTGTAAAGTATACAAGAGCAATATCTCAGAGCAGTTAATAATAATGGAAACTGTTTGAATGTATGCTATTTAAGGGAAGCTTACATTTTCCAATCACTTAAGTTATTGTGAATCTAAACTGCATCTAAAGGATACCTAAATAAAATTTATACAGAGACAACTACTGCTGTATCATTGTATATATGTACATTGCATATATTACATAACTGATAGTATAACTTATCAAGTAGATTCATAAGAAATATACTGACATTATTCTAATTATTTCATAGCTTCTAAAAATTACTTAAAGATATATTAAAATAAGAGATTATCTACCATCACCAACCAATATAAAATACTAAAGAAAATATTTGATTATAATAATGTGAAACTGTAAGTTATCCAGCCACACTTATTAAAATTAGTACAATAGATAAATTTACAAAACAGTAAATTCTATAATATAAAATAAATTAAAAACTATCTTGATGTGAGACCATATTGTTGAGATTTCATGGGTGTGGCTCCCTAGCAAATACAGAATGCATTTCACAACAGGAGATATCCTGGTCCTCTGGCTCTTACAGTCTTCCCATCCTTGTTCTACAATGTTTGAGTCTTAGGTAAAGAAGCTTGTAGGCAACATGATGTTGGTCCTATTTTTATCATTATACAGGCATTGTTCTGCGACATTTGGGGAATTTAGTCTATTTACAACCTTGTAATTGACAAGCAAGACTTCTGTCATTTTGTTAAATTATATAGTAATCACATTTCAAGATACAAAATAACTACCAAAAATGTTAAAAAAAATTAAATGCCAAAAGTTTATGGAAAAATATTCAAACTTAAAAAATAGTGAAAGATGTCAAAGATTGATTACCAAAGTTTTCTCCATTTGCTACTTATCATACTAGTAAAATTGAATATATGTGTATATATATTCACATGATCATATGCATATTAGTTGTTTACTGGAAGAGAAAATTATATTCTCATAAACTGACAGTGGATGATAAAATGATACAATTTGCCTATAAAATAATTGACAATGTGAATGAAAGTGCATTCACTATGAACCAAGCATCCATTTACATGTCCTTCAGAGTAATAAGAGTAAAAAATTGCAAGAAAATTAAATGTAAAATTAGAAAGTGGTAAAATATGGCATATGTACAATACATAAAATAGGAATTTCAAAAATACTTATTTTTAAAAACATTTTTTATAATCTGTTATTAAGGAACAAAATAAAAAATTATGTATGATATGTATGCACATGTACTATAAACATAAACACTACATATCTTGGATTTTTAAATTGAAGGTGGTTTGAAATTTGGCTCTCTATCAAAATTGTGTCACAGTGAGATTTGTACTGTTAACTTTAAATCCACAGATGTAGTATATAACTCTGATTAGAGATAAAATGTCACATTATCCAATCAAGTGTATATGTGTGTGTATAAAATGAAACATAGTTTAAATGTAAATGATATTTCTTAAATATATGATGCATTTATAAAAATATTAAGGTTGTGGTAATTTTATCAATACCATTTTTCATAGTGCTATAAAGAATATTGCTATCAAATCCCACTCATCTCAAAATACAATGACTAGAATTTTCAAGCTGTTTGGTTTCATAAATTTGAGAATCATGAGACCAATATTTAAATACAACCATTCATGACATTCATCTTATCCTCATGAAGCATGTTAAGCACCAATCTGTTTTCTGTTGCTCCTTTGTTACAGGCTTTCATCCTTCAAATGAAGGTGAAAGGGCACAAGGTCTTCTGTGAACATCAGCAGGCAGGTGCTGAATATCCATGCTGGTGACCATCATAACACCTGCATGATAGGTGTTTATGAGAAATACCAGAGGACAAGGGTAAAACACAAATTTGGACAAGCTCCTCTTGGAAACTTCCATCCTAACAAGAGATTTCATTACCCTTATTATCTCTGCTTGCTGAGCAGAACTCCCCAAGCTATTAGTGGCCATAAAATTACCCAGCTGTTTTTCAAATTCAAGTGTGGTATTTGACTCAGTGACCTCCTTGGTCAATGAATTTCACAGGTTGACTATACACATGCATGAGGCATTATTTACTTCAATTTGTACTGAATTTACTGCCCCTTAATTTTTATCAAGCATCTCCTTGTCCTCAATGTATTATAGAAAAAGGTGACGAAAATGCCCTTTATAATTCTGAAAGCTTTACTCAAGGACTTTTCTCAAATACACCACATTTAATTGTTTTTTACTTTTTCTTAAGGGAGTTGCAGTGTCTAGCTTCAAGAATATTCCATACAGAATAAAATTTCAGTCAAGATTTTAATCTCTTTAGTATTTCTTATTATTTGGCTGTAATTTCAATTCTACATCATTATACTCCACCATTCTACCTCACACTGTTGACAAACCAACAAGAGAGTTATGAATGTATGTATTTTTTCCAATAAAAAATCTCATGTTTGCTGTCATATGAAAAGATTAACTTACTGATAATAGTTTTCTCTTAATTGAACTTTTTTTCTTGGTAAAATCAATATATTCAAAACATTCAAACATAAGTTCACTGGACCAGAGAGCATTATGATGTTCAATGAAAGCATTTTAGAAATTATCGTTGAAAGCTTTGAGAGTGGTTGCTTTCCTCAATGCCTCTGGAATAATTTGGATGTACCACAGCAGTCTTCCTGTCATGTGATCCTATTGTAATTCATAGGCTAGTCATTACTTTCTTACTGTGATATTCAACAATATGCTCAATACTTAAAAAATAATTTATACATATACAATTCATATTTTTATAGTATTATTTTTAGTCACAAGTGATTATGCTAATGTATAATAAGGTACAATTTTCTTTGCACTCTTCCAGAGTTGGAGATATTTGTAATTCCTGATGTGTCATGACATCCATTGAAAAATCTCAATGATGTAATAAAAGCAGAAGGAACTATTTTAGACATAAATCAGGAAATGATGACTATATATCAAAAAGTAAAACAATAAGTGACAAAATAACAGTTATTCTTTATTATTTATCTCCTCTTATGATGTTGTCCAGAGGACATCTGCCTAGATGTTTAATTTTATTATACATCTTGTATATCAAGGTAGCAAAAAGGACTCAGCTATTTGAACTGTCTAATCACTTGTGCTTAGCTTAATTTTGTTTGAACCTCTTCTCACTTTAGTTCTGCCATTGGAGAAGCTCATACACACCAAGGGCCTTCATGATCTACCAGTGTCTCCTAAGTATTCAGAAAGAATAACACATTTGAGCCTGGTGCTCCTTCCAAAGTCTCTGAGATATCACATTCAAAGCTGAAGCAATGACTGCCTCTGAAAACCTCCTTTTCATTAGTGTTATATGGGCTTATGTATCTTCTATGTCCCAAATCAGAAAACAGTGATTCTTTTTCTTTAGCTCTACTTTTTTTTAGGTGATAGATGCATTATGAGATTGATTTGGATTATGTTTAGAAAATGTACCCATCTCTGAGATAAGCTAAACCATGCTTCTTTTTCACTAGTAAAGCATGATCTCCATATTGTATCTGAGGGTCAGATTCAGTATGACAGCATAAAGTTTAAAAGAAAGTGAACTATCTATCAGTGTCAAAGAAAAAGCTCAAAATCTTTCCACAGCAACTACTGTACTTTGTTAAAGATGTAATTTTATGGTTTGGTGAGTACTTATCAGACATGACTCATAGCAAAATGAAAATGAGTCCATTTTAAAAAACTCATGTATATCTAGGAAAAAAAATAAGAACGATAGAAACAGAGGTATATAGTGATACTTGAGCTTTCCAAAGTGCTTAAAATTTTACATTGTTTAGTTATTCCTTTATAAAATTAAAATTTTTATTTTGAGACTAAAATTTTTATTTGTCTTCTTCTTGCTTCAGAATTAGAAGTGTTTTTAAATATATATTTTAGCATAAGCAATTATAATTTTCCAGAAGCCAAGACATGGCATTTTACATACTTCACTCACAATTCTTTTTTTTTTCAAAAGCTTGCATTGACCTCTGTTACAAAGATTCTCTGCCTCACCCACTCACAGAGAGATGCCTTACTGATTTGATAGTACCTATTATCAACTCATTTGTCTCAAGAACAAATACTTAAGATAATAACACAATATGTCATTCTCTTTATATAAATTTAGTTGATATTTTTTTTTGCAAATGAAATTATCACCCACATATGTGCAAGTCAGTGATTTTATCACAAATTTGGAAATTAAAATTTATATAACAATATGACATAGAAATGGGTAATGAATAAGAATTTATCTCCATGATAATCTCATTATTTTTGTCCTTGTATACAAATAGAATTAATACATCAAAACTAACTTAATTTTCTGACAGTTCATGCACAGAAAATAATTTAAAGAGTAATAAAACTGATGAATAGATTAACAAACTGTGGTACATCTACACAATGGAGTACTACTCAGCAGTAAAAAAAAAAATGATATCCTAAAATTTGCAGGCAAATGAATGGATTTGGAGAATATCCTCCTGAGTAAGGTATCACAAACTCAGAAAGATAAGCAGGAGATGTACTCTCTCATTAGTGGACTTCAAACAAAAAAGCAAAAAAGTAAAGCATGTCCAAGCTGGAAACCACAAACCCTGAAAAGCTTGGGATCTGAAACACCTTGGACTGGCAGCTTAGAGCCCACTCCCTCCAGAGGACCACCTGACCCAGTCTTGATGTCAGGGTGAGGAAAGTGGATCTCCCTGGCAGATGCCAATGAACTAAGCCACATTGGAACCTTGGGACCTCCTGCCTTTGCTAGGGAAGAGATAAAATGATGTGGAGAAGAGGGAGTGACTGGGAGGGATGGGAGGGGGAAGGGAGTTTGAACAAGGCTATACATGGGTAAAAAAAATATGACTTTATTCATAATAATAATAAAAAAGATTAAAATAAAATAAAATTTCAGTTTTTGAAAAAAATAGTAAAAAGGACTCCTAGCATCTACTAAAACTTACTTCTGATGCACGACACACATTCAATGAAAAGCAGTTAGTGGGGTCCTCCAAACATCCTTCTGCCTTCCTACTATCTAAGAAACAACCAACCTAAGTTTGTAGTCAATTTTTCCTTTTTGAAAATGACTTTTGGAGACTCTATGGGCTGAATCACAAGTGGTGAGTGACCGTCCACGTAGGCATTCAGCTCAACCTCTAGGCCTAGGAAATGGGGCATATCCTGTGTTCCTCAACCCCCTTTCCTTCCACCTCCATTTGCAGGCTAGCAGGCAAGACCACTGCTGACAGGCCTGCCCACATTACCCCCTTATAACAGTATATACCCTGTAAGTTCCTCTTCTTTCTCCCAAACCATCCATCCCTCAACCACAGAAACTGCCTGAAACACAGACTCTGGGGTCTCAACCACAAGAGAATGGCTGTCAGACTAAGAACAGCTCCCTGAGGCACAGACAACTCTTGCACTGATTGGAGAAAGAGATGAGTAGACGCCAATGATAAGCTACATTCAATAACATAATGAATGTATTCTGAATAAGCACATAATAGACAATATGGCACCATCCGAAATCAGTGATTCTACAACAGCAAGACCTTAACATCATAATGTAGAAGAAGCAGA
>PVIH01008746.1:39599-88315 GCA_004025045.1 Sigmodon hispidus
AAAAAAAAAAAAAAAAAAAAAAAAAAAAAAAAAAAAAAAAAAAAAAAAAAAAAAAGAAAGAAAGAAAATTAAAATGAATGTCATAAGGAAGATACAAACCTAGGTAATGCTGGAAATAGAAAATCTGAGTAAATATACAGGAACTATAGATGCAAGCAAACCTGTAATGAGAGGTTCCTGGCCTGGCCTAGCCCCAAGACATCTCACATCACATACCCATAGAATGCAAGAGATGGAAGAGAGAATTCTGCTACAGAAGATATAGTAGAGTAAATATATTTGTCAGCCAACAAAAACACTGAAACTAAAAGAATCATAAAACAAAACACTCATGAAATATAGGGCACCATGAAAAGATCAAATCTAAGTGTAATAAGAACAGGAGAAGAGGAATAATACCAGCTAAAAGACACAGAAAATATATTTGACAAATCCATAAAAGAAAACTTTCCAAACCTAAAGAAGGAAATCCCTATAAAGATACAAGAAGCTTATAAAACACCAAATATACTAGACCTGACAAAAAAAAATTTCATTCACTACATGATAGTCAAGTCACTAAACCTACAAAATAAAGAAATAATGTTAAGAGCTGCAAAGGACAAATGCCAAGTAACCTATAAGGGCAACCCCATCAGAATAACACTAGACTTTAAATCCTGGACAGACATTAGGCATACACTAAGAGACCACGATGCCAGCCAAGACTTCTATACCCAGAAAACTCTCAATCAACATAGACAAAGTAAATAAGATATTCCATGAGAAAACTAAGGTTTAAACTATACTGATCCACAAATCCAGTCCTACAGAAAGCAACAGAAAAAAAAACTTCAACCTAAGGAAGCTAGATACACTGATGAAGCCACAAGCAATAAATAACCCCAGAGTAGAAAACCATAAAGAAGAGAAACACACATATTACTACCAAAAATATAAGAATTAACAATCATTGGTCATTAATATTTACAGAAATAAACTCAATTCCCCTATAAAAAAAGACACAGACTATCAGAATGGATATGAAAAAAGGATCCATCCTTCTACTGCATACAGGAAATATACCTCAACTTCAAAGATAGACAGACACTACCTACCTCAGCATTGGGAAAAGACTCTAGTAAAATGGACATAAAAAGCAAACTGATGTAGCTATCCTTATATCTATCAAGTTTGACTTCAAGCTAAAATTAATAAAAAGAGATTAAGAAAGTCTTTACATATTCATCTCAAAAAATCCATCAATTGAAGAATTAATCTTGACCATTTATGCCCTAAATACAAGGCTACTCATATATGTAAAAGAAACATTACTAATGCTTAGATCACACATCAAATCACATACCAATAGTGGGAGACTTCAACACGCACTCTCACCAATGGACAAGTCTGACAGGAAGAAACTTAACAGAGCAATAAAGGATCTAACAGATGTTATGACTCAAATGGAATTAATAGATATATACATAACATTCTGTCCAAACAGAAAAAAAAATCTTCTTCTCAACACTCCATAAAATCTTCTCTAAAACTGACCACATATTTAGTTATAAGGCAAATATTAATAGATTAAATATTGAAATAATTCATTGTATTCTATCAGACCACCATGGAATAAAATTCAACAACAACACAAACCACAGAAAGCCTATAAACTCATGGAAAATAAACTACTCTTAATGAAATCGTGGTGCTCAACTTTGGGGCAATCCAGGTGAGCCACAGTCCAGGCCATGTGACAGTTAAAATACTAAAAATGAATTAAATTAAAATAAAAAAATCTAGCTAATAATATACTTAGGCCAAACAATATAAAATAAATATAAACGTCTAATTCATTTCTTTAAAAAAAAGAAAAAAGCTGTTGCAGACAAGGCCCAAATTTCTAGCCAAAATCATCTACAACAAAACCACCTTTGGGTCAAGGAAGAAATGAAGAAAGAAATTAAAGACTTCCTAGAATTCAATGAACATATCCAAACTCATGGGGCAAAATGAAAGCGGTGATAAGAGGAAAATTTATAGCACTAAGTGCCTACATAAAGAATTTGGAGAAATTTCACACAATGGACTTAATAGCATACTTGAAGGCTCAAGAACAAAAATGAGCAAACTCACCCAAGAAGGAATAGACAGCAGGAAATCATCAAACACAAGACTGAAATCAATAAAACTGAAACATAGAGAACAATACAAAGATTCAACTAAACAAAGAGTTGGTTCTTTGAAAAAATCAACAACATACCAACCTTTATTCAAACTAACCAAAAGGTAGATAATAACTAAATTAACAAAATCAGAAATTAAAAGAGGGACATATCCACTCACATGAATGAAATCCAGGTAATCATTAGGTCATGTTTCAAAAGCCTGTATTTCACGAAACTGGGAAACATAAAAGAAATGAACACTTTTCTGGATAGGTACCACTTACCAAAATTAAATCAAGATCAGATAAATGACTTATATAGACCTGTAACCCCTAAAGAAATAGAAGCATTTATTAACATTTTCCCAACAACAGAAGTTCACGGTTAGATGATTTTAGAGCAGAATTCTGCCAGAATGTCAAAGAAGAACTAAGACTTTACTAATACTCCCCAAATTGTTCCAAACAATAGAAACAGAAAGACCATTGTCAAAAATTTTTATGAGGCTATAGTCAACTTGATACCCAAACCACACAAACACAACAAAGAAAGAGAATTACAGACCAGTCTCCCTCATGAACACTGATGCAAAAATACTTGATAAAATACTGACAAACAGACTCCAATAACATATATAAAAAAGTCATCCACCATGATCAAGTAGGCTTCATCTCAGAGATGAAGGGATGGTACCACATACAAAAATCTGTCAAATCATATAAACAAACTAAAAGAAAAAAAAAAGCACATTTTCATCTCATTAAATACTCAAAAAGTCTTTGACAAAATTCAATGCATCTTTATGATAAATGTCTTTACATTCATAGTAAAATAGCACTTTATCATGTGTTTATTCTATACTGCCACACCCACCTTCTTTTGCTAGATTTTATAACATTTTAAATAATTGTTCTCAGGGTAATAGAGCTAAACCAGGAATAACAAGAGAGAAGGTAGAAAGATCATGAGTTTGAGAACTATATAGCATTTGTTTACAAATTTAAAAAGACAATTAATTAATTAACAATAAAAGAATGACATGGCCATGAGCATTTTTTTCCTGATCTTGTATTATATAAGCATAAAAGCTGTCTGTAATGTACACCTACAGGGAGAATCACTGGGCCTCAGACAAAAATTTCATGTGTAAAACATAAAAAAATTTTAAAAAACAATTGTACTAATTTATACTGCCTGTTTGTATTGCCTATTAGAAATTCTATTAATCTAGTAGATGTAAATAGTATGATGAACCATTGTGATACCAGATACTAATTGTCTGATTGGCAAGGAGATTAGAAATATCAATATATCTTTCATGATTAACATTTTATGTCAATAACATGTTGCTTTTACAAATATAGCTTTGTGTACCACAACCTGAATTCTGAGATGGTGTCTTTTCCAGCAGCTCTTGTATGTATTTATTTATTTATTTATTTATTTATTTACTTACTTACTTACTTACTTACTTACTTATTTTTATTTTACTTTTCAGCAGTTCTCTTATTAGTCAAAATTGTTTTTCTATATGAAGATCAACATAGTATTTTTTCAATTTCTGCAAAGAATTGTCCTGAAATTTTGGTTGCCTTTCATTTGCTAAGATGACAATTTTTATAATTTTACAATATTAATCCTACCTATCCATGACCAAGGGAATGTTTTCAATTCTGGTGTTCTCACTGATTTTTCTTTTTATTGTCATAATGGTTTTAGTATGCATTTGACTCTCACTTGCTAGATTAGAGTTGGCCCAAGGGTAACTTTTATTTATTTATTTTTTGTTTGTTTGTTTGTTTTGAGGCTACAGTATAAAAGATACCATTTCTTGTATTTCTTTTATAGTGTATTTGTTTGTTTGTCAGTTTGGGGATCACTCTATACTTTAGGCTTCTAGGTCTGAAATTCTGGTTGCAGCTCTGGGTTCAGATCCCAAGTACCCAACTGATGTGATGGATTGGATGGGTGCTAGACTAACTAGTCAGTGACTCTAGAATTCTATTAAGCATGACTTGGGGGTCCCCCTTCACAAAGAGCTACATAGACAAACTCAGGGTATTATAAGTGAGTGGTGCTGCTCTGTCTTTTTATGTGACTCCCTAGGATTAAATTCAAGTCCTAGGTCTTACACATAGGACCTTTACTGAGTGAACCATCTTTTCAGTCTCTGGTTATAACATTAACATGAAAGAAAACAGACATACATTTCATATTTTAATGATGGCTTTGTTTATTATTACTATAGTATTAGTGTCTGCTTCCTCTGTAATAACTCTGTTATATTGGGGAATAAAAAATCTTTTCTTATTCTGTTACCTGATTTTAATGTGGCTATTCCCTTTTCTTTTTACTACATGTTCTCTACTGTTTTCTCTAGTTAGTTTCCAGATTTTTTTTTAATAAAGTCTTATGATATTCAGGCTATCTAAATATTTCACATTATAACAATAGAATCAGAAATTTAGTCAAATAAGATTTTATAGATATATGAAACTTTATTTGTATTATTTTATTTTTGTGATAATAAGACTCAATTCATTATGTACATTGTCAACTTGTCCTTTTGCTATACATGTCTTACCTTGATGTTAGGGGTCATTATATTATAGTGTGTTCTGTATTTTCCACTATATCTTTATCTATACCTCTTTATTATACCTTTTTATGTTACTATTTTTTATTAAAAATAGATTCTTATCCCATGTAGTACATCCTGACCACAGTTCCTTCTTCCTCCCTTCCCCTAGCTCCCCTCAGCAATTCTATCACTCCCAGATCTGCTCCCTTCTCCACTTTTCCTCTGCAGGCATGATTTAGAACAGAATTTTAAAGATACACAAAAATATTTTTATCTTCATCTCTCAAAATTAATATATCCCATATATAAATTCCTTTTTTCAATAATTAAAGAACCCTTGGCATCTATAACTATGATTATTCCAATTTGCATTCATATATTTATAGTTCACAGAAATGTAATTATATCTTTGAAAAAACCATTCTTCTTTACTTGTACACATAAAATATTTTATGGCCTATTTATATATGTATTTGTTGTTCATTTCCTTATGCCTTTCAGGCATTTCTTCTGTAATCTTTCTTCTTGATATGATTTTAGTAAGTCATGTAGTACTATGGTAGTAAACTCTCTTAAGTTTTTAAAAAGTATTTATTTATTTATATTTATTTAATACTGTTTAGTGGCTAATTCTAAGTTGAAGTTGCTTTCTCTATATATCATAACAATCATAAAATTTGTTTTGAATTTCTATTTTGGCAATATTTTAACTTAAAAATTTTTAATGTTTTCTTCTTGACATTACTTTACTTTGAATGCTAGTCTTCTCTCTATCTCATCCTAAAGGTTCATTGCATTTGCCTAAGAACACAGTTGCTTAATTCAAATATGATGTCTTATAATGTACTGTATTGGCTATTGCTAAGGACTAAATGCTTCTATAAAATTTTAGCTCACTTTTAACTATAACAAAATGCCACTTCTATGTTGCTCCTTTTCTTTCCTTCCTAAACTCCAGATATATATTACATGCATGATATTTTAAATATGCTTTTATTTTCTTCATAAGTACATAATCAGTGCCCTGTTTATCATTCTGACAATATTTCTCTCCATATTTTCCAATTCAAAATTCTCTCCCTATTATTCTCTAGCCTGCAGAGTAATCCTCTTTTTTTATGGTTTGGAATATCTATGTGGTGTGACATGAAACCTAGGTCCCCAGGGAAATAAGTATTTGCCCATCATGCCAGGCCCTGGATTCCATTCTTAGAACCTCAGGGCATATAGTGTCCTTTAAAAAATAAGATTTAATCTATGTATGTGTTTGTATGATACTTGTTTGAATCAGTCTTTATGGACTGACCTTATGCAACCTATATATTTTACTTGTATTCCATTTTTGCTTTTGGTTTTGTTTTTCTTCATAATTCCCATCTGTTTTATTCTTCTTTGTTTTCAATTACTATCTCAAAAGAGAATTTTCTAAAATTCCAAAGCTTCACATTTTAAAATTTCTTCCTCTGCTTTGTTTATTTCAAGAAAGTGTTCTTACTGATGTTTTTATTATTTTTTTATTATGAATAAAGTCTCATTTTTTATCCATGTATCCCCTTGTTCAAACTCCCTTCCCCCTCCTGCCCCTCCCAGTCACAATCTCTTCTCCCCATCACTTTATCTCCTCCCCAGCAAGGTGCAGAATAATTCTTTTCAAGAATTTGTAATTCTTTGTCAATATCCTTAATTTTAGATACTGTGTTTGCATACATTTGAATTTTAAAGGAAATTACTTTTAATTTATTCCATTTTAATTTTTAATTTTATGATTTTATTTTAAGATTTGTTTTTCGATTTCACACTTCATTGTTCCATATTATGTTATTTGATCACCCTAATCTCTGCATCCTTACATATTACTGTCTTCTCTGTCTTTGATAGTGATCTTTAGTTGCATAATTACATTGTTTATTCATAACTGATATACATCTCAGAAGATAAATTTTACACTGATTTCTCAAAAAAAGCTCAAATTTGTTTTTTGAAAGAGCCAAACATGCTACCAATATGGGGTCAATTAATTAATCATTTTACAGTCATGTAAACTTAAAACTGAAGATTTAATCTCCATGTAAATTGAAGGATCAAGACTTAATGAATAGATACCTTTAATATTAATTAAATTTCCTATGAAGCAAAATTGCTCTTACTTAGGTAATAGCTAAAATGTTATTAGATAGATATTTAGCATGTGTTTATGACATTTGAGCAGGTAAAGTCTATAAAGTTATTAATAATATTGTCAATTGGAAAAATATAAACTATCTCCACCACTATTTAGTTTTATTATTTATTGTATTGAGTGTTAAGTAGACATTCGAGGTGAAGTTACCATACTCCAAGGTGCAGCATTATAGCAATCTTCTTGTCACTACACATAATAGTTGACAAGTTAAAGTAAATGAGCATCATTTTCCAACAAAGTAATAATTAAATAATAATATATAAATTTTAAGAGTTTTGTATTACTCATTTTTGTTCAGCTATTCTGTTTTATTTCACACTTTGTATTGATCCCTTACTGCAATACTTTTTGGCTTTTAAGATGATTATTGTGCTCAGGTATTTTATTTCCAACAGAGCATCTCCTGTAGGAGCATTCTTTATGTTTTAAGCCACTTTGGACAATCATTCATTTGAAAAAAATAAAAATAATATGTGATTTGGGGATAGAAATTTTTGTCTTCCAGGGCCCTTTTTTTCCCTGTATTTGCTGTTTGCTCTGTGTCTATGCATTCTTTTGTCCTGTTTCTTTTCAAATTCTCAGTGCCAGACTGGTTTTACAAGTTCCTAGAAACAGCGGAGTGTGGGATGCTTACAGAACAAAGGCCAAAAACAACCACAGACAGTTTAATCAGGTCAAATATGCAGCAAACGCCAGGCTTCTCACTCATTGGAGCATTCTTTGTATCTCCCAGGGGACACTTCTTCACTTGAGCACTGGTGAGCATTCTGACATCTGGGACAGTCAGGTCAGCCCAGGAAATCTAAGATACTCGTCCCAGGCTACTGCCATGAGGCTGTGGGAATATCTTGCCTTTTTGCTCAAAACCTTCTCTAATCCAAGGGGCTCTTGACACTCAGGATGTTGAAATCCCAGAACAGGAAGCATTCCTGAAGGGGCTCATAAGGGTAGGAGAGGAAATGTGGCATAATTTTTTTTAAAAAAAATACAAAACAGAAACTAAGCCACTTGGATTTAAGTTATTGAAACTCCTGACACAATGAAGCGAGCAGTATTTATCTTTCTTTTCATTGTAAGGACTGCAACAGACCACTCTGACTTTGTCACTGGAAAATGTTAAAACGACAGCATTTAGAAAAGCTTCAGAAAATATTGAATTGTTCACATATTTTCCAGAAGAAATATCCAAGGAAGTGGGAAAGTATTAGTATTTAAAGAGGAAGGAGAAAGTGTACGGGGGAAACAGAAAAACAGCTATTGAAAAAAAAACCAGCTAGTGATTCCAAATCCATTCAAAAGAAGATATTAAATGTCCTTTAATGAAAAGATCTAATAAAATTTATTGTAAGAAGGGTTAGTAAGGCAGGTCAGTGAGGAGAAAGTGCACGTAAGTTTGAACTCATAAGTACAAAAGAAACTGAAGTATTAATGTGTAAGTTTTCCCAAATAATCTATATTTAAACTTTGGACCATATAAGTTAAACATGTGACAACCTGGTATTAGTGATTTTTCTGAGCTCTTAATCTGTATACATATGATTATGTTAATAGCCTTTTTTGAACATTAAGGCAGGTTTACCCATGAGTTGTACTTTTTAAGTTTGTGAACATTCACCAAAAGCATGTAAATTTTCCCATTTGTCTTGGTGATGCCACTTCTGTGGTAGGAAGTAATTACAGTCATTTCCTAAAAATTCAACAAACTTAAAATAATGGTTTACTCTTCACTTGTTACTATAGTATTCTAGTTTTATCTCTGCTTCTGTGATGAAATGCACTGAGGAAAAGGTAAATGGGGATCGAGGAATGGCTCAGCACTTGAGAGCACAAGTTGCTCTTTAGAGACCTGGGTTTGATTCCCAGCATCCACATAGTGGCACACAATCAAGTGAAACTTCAGTTCCAGGGGATCTGAATTACTATGTTAAACTCAGGAGATCATTGTGAAAATCAAAGGCATGTTTTCACAATCATTTTGCTTATTTTTCAATTAAATAGAAGGTTATAGATTGTAAATTTGTAGAATGTGCTTTATAGCTGCTAACAAAAGACAGAATTTTGTTATGTTACAGCACAAATTATTCAATGTATTGGGCAGTAAGTTACACATTTTGTGTGACCCCATATTCTCTTTGCATATCTTAACCCCAAACATTCTCTCCTTTCCTCTGTTTATTCTCTCTTTCTCCTTGTCTCCTGTACTTTTACATCACACCCTTAATGATCCTTTTCTATAACTATTTTCATGTTTTCCTCGTTGACTTTAGATCTTCCCTTTTCATCGCTTCACAGTTTACATAGTCACAGTTTTGTGTTTTCCAATGACAGATCCTCAGATTAATTCCTGAAATCTCTGTGTTCAAAAATTGCTGCACATTATTATAATCTGCCTCCCATTATTTTGATACACTCTTTTCATTATGTATGCTTCATCTAGAAATTTCTGATTTATGCATCATTAAATTTATCATAGTTTGGAACTTTTCTAGTTTAGCATTCATGATCTATCTTTGGACCTGCTCCTTTGTTTTTATTTCCCAATAACTTGACAAATATAGCTTAAACAGACACTCACATCAAAGTATGTCTGTTTGTCTGTTTATTCAACCTTTCACTGCAGTGTTAGAGAAACAGAGTCAAACCCACACTACGTGGTCATATTCTATAGTCATTGTCCCACACAATACAGTTTTTTTAGTTTACTTGAACAATTCTTACACATTTTCTTTCTCATGGTCCCAACAACTACAACTACCATTTTCTTACTTCTTAAGCCTCCCCAAATTCTTTTTCTTTTTTTTTTTTTTAGGGAATATGTTAATTTCTTTTCTACTTGAAAACAAGAGAAAAATCTTACAGAGAATTCTGCACCCTCCTCTAGCTGGTATTTATAAACCTATGGGTCTCTATGTCTATTTTCCTTTCTCTCTGAACTTCGGTTCTTTCTTAGCACATTAACAGATGTATGATGACAACAATAAATGCTTTTTCTTAAGTTACTACAAAACAGTTGTTCTTCATCAGCTTATGCATTTAAATTTAATACTTCCCCTTATATCATTGTCTTTGAAAATCATCTGTGGAGTGCATTATTCTGTAGGAACTTTTTAAAAATAGTTGGAAAATTCTATATATACTTATGAGACATATATTCTTTTTCTCTCTTCTGAGTTCACTCAGCAAGATTAGTTTACCCTGATCTTCCACAAATTTCATTTTGTCTAATTCAATGTTTAAGCCTCAGTCTGGATATTACCATTTATCGGTGACATTTGACAATTTTAATGGCTTCCCTTTTTAAGCACTTGCCTGCTTTGTGTAGAACTTCTCTGTGTTCTAATTGGATACTCCATCTCTGCCTCCTTTTTACCAAATTCTGATATTGATACTGTCATGTTTCTTCATTTATTTGTGTGCATCACTTTGAATATAGTTGTAAGTTTCTCTGTTCTTCCCTGCCAGTCCTACAGCTGCTTATGAAATAATTGACTTGAAGGCTTAATTTTGTAGTAACTACTGGTTCAGGATTTGCTATAATACTAAGCCTCTGAGTTAATTATTTTATAAGTGGCTATGGGTCTGCAGGTGAAAAAGAATTATCTGGACTTCAAGGCTAAACAGGACCCAGAAACCTCTGACTACAAATATTGCTCCAAGGTAGTACACATACATACACATAAAGTCTAAGAAAGCTTTAAAAGTTTTCTAAATCATGGAAACAGAGTCAAAAACAGCTTCCTAGCTATCTTTCTAGTGGGACTTGCTGTAAAGTGAAGGGTTGCTTAAGCTGCAACATGGCAGGTTCCTGAAGTCTCACAGAAGCCTCTGTACAAGCATGAGCTGCATAGGCCAGCATTAAGGCTTCTGTTCACATAGACAAAAGGGGAACAGAGTCAAGCAGGACTATTAGGTAGCAGCATTTTCTCAGGTGGGCTCTGTTTTCTGGCTGAGGTAAGTAGAAACATGGCTCTTTTAAGAGAGGCTGCCTGACTCAGCCTAATAGACAAAACTTGTAGGCTGTTTTAAAAGGTCCTGCTGCCAAATACTTAAATAAGGTTTATGAGCAATGGGCAGTAGTGGAGCTCTACTAGGTGGTTGTATGAACTCTCAATTTCCCTAGAGTTGGGGTAATAAATAAGACTCCTGCCAGTACCTCTGCCATGAAGCTAAGCTCTCACAAAGGAGATGGGTGCGGCCAGCCACTTCAATCCTAAACATACCTTTTAGCAGAGTAAAAGACTCCTGTTGTCAGTAAAAGGTAGAGATATAGAGTAAAGACAGCATCAGATGAGGGAAAAAATCTCTAAATAGTTTACAGTGTGTTAAAAATATGTAGGCTTGGGAGAGAAAGGTAAAAGGCTAACATTTTTAAAAAAGAAATAGAGTGAAAAAAACCATAATAATAAACCATGTAAAGTAGGAATATACACAAAGAATCTGGATACTGTATGTTATTGTGTTGTCTTTGAGTTTTCTAACTGCTGAGAAATGAGAAAGAGCTGCTGAAAGGCATTTGATTATAGATACCGCTAGATTAATGCAACCTATATATTTTAAAATGCATTGAAGAAAAACTAGGATTGATAGAGGAAGACCCCCTGAAAAATCTCCAATGAGAACCAATGGCCCAGATTATCCACTGTATCAACATACGTTTGTTGCAATTTAATATGAGTTCTGCATCCAGAACAGCTTCAAGAAGACTGGCTGAGATGATCCACCTTTATAGAACACTCCAGTCTGGACTTGACCATAATTCTAAATTTTCTTTAGGTCCCCATATGATTACAAGCATTGCCTTTCAACAGGAAGTAGTCCAGAGAATTACGCCCACATTCCTCCAAAATGGAATATGGATGTTTGTTTTTGTTTAGAGTGTTGGTTAAAAGTTGTTATAGATAATGGTCAGGAAAAAGTTTAAACAAAGGAGACTATATTCAGCCTCTTATTTTAGAAATTAAAAAAAATCAAAGTGTTATGGAATAATTCTCTCATACACTGTAAAGATTTGTCACTTGTATTGGTTTAATAAAATGCTGATTAGTCAGTAGGAAGGCAGGAAGTGAAAGATCAGCAACTGGACTAGGAGAATTCTGGGAAGAAAAAGGCAGAACAACTGGGGTCAGCCAGACACAGAGGAAGTAAGATGAGAATGCTACATTGATACAAGGTACCAAGCAACATGGCTAAACATAGAAAATAAATATGGATTAATTTAAATGTAAGAGGTAGATAGTAATAAGCCTGAGCTATAGGCCAAACAATTTGTAATTAATATAAGCCTCTGTGTGTTTATTTGGAACTGAGCAACTGCAGGATACAGGAAAAGTTCTTACTACTTGAATCTTGCATCTTACAATTCTTGAAGCAGTTTTATTGATTCAAATTCCCTATAGTGCAATCAAATATTTCTAACATCTTAGTGTTAGTATTTCCAAAATTTTAATTGCTACACACTATATTAACGATTATTTATTGGCAATTGATTTATATAAAAGGATTAATATTTATTAGGGAGTTTATATAAAACACTGATATAAGATTGAGCTTTAGGGCAATTTTTGGAGGGTTGAAATGTCCTATGCAGCAGTGGCAGCAATCTTTCCTCCAAGAACATGGGGAACAAACAGGAAGGACAGGCAGCATGCAATTGGTCTTCAAAGGGACCTGGCCAGGCCCCTTACAGGGGTGCTCAAGACCTCAAAGCTACACCTCTAGGTCTTGCTTATTCTCCTGAAACTACTACAGCTCCTCCCTCTTTTGTTTAACTAAGAAAGTTTTAAGCCTAAGTATAAAACTATATATAATAGAGACAATTATAAGGCAAAGTATAGGAGTGGGAAAGGCAATAACATAAACAAGGTCAAACTATAACTGACAAAACAATAAAATATATTTTAAATGTCTAGAATATTGGCAAGTGGCAATGTATAGAGATTATTTTAAAGTTGTTTATCTTGAATCAAATGAATCTAATATTTAAATGTTTTTGTTTAGGATTGAGATGAGATAGTAGTAATTTTAAATATTTAGTTCTTATCAATGATGTAAGAAGAAAAATATATCATCTGAATAAGCTGAAAGCATGAGCGAGTAACTTTAAAAATTTAGGAGAGGACAGTCAGCTACCTGGACAGTCACCCACAGCTTTTCTGCAAAATTGGAGCAGCTACCTTTTTTGGGTATAGGCCTAGGATATCTGACAGCTCTCTTCAGTAGCAGGATATTTTGAGAAACTGTCTTATCTTGTCTTGGCAGGTTTCAGCAGTCTCTAAGATTCAGACAATTTTTAGAAGGCTAAAATGTCCCACGCAGCAGCAGCAGCGGCAACCTTTCCTCCAAAAACTCGACAAACAAACAAAAAGGCCAGGCAGTTACAACCAGTCTTCGGAAGGGGCTGGCCACACCCAATACAGAGGGCTTCAGGACCTCAATTGCCTAATCCTGCCACAAGATACTGCCTCCAGAATCATTCCTCTCTCAACCTTTTGATCTTATAAATAGCAAATCAGTTTTAATTTGAATTCTATCTTGAAAATCAGATTTTTTCCCTTCTAATATTCATTAAATATACCTGCAAAATTTTTTAAAAATTTCTTAAAAAATTATCCAGGGTCCAAATTTTCCTTGACACAACAATCATTTCACTCATTGTCTGTGCCAGTAACTTACCAATTAGTTTATATATTGCATATGATTCTCTAATGATCCATTTTCTTCACCTATGCCCAGCTGTTTGTTTTGGTACCTATATTCAGCCATTTTAGTCTTCTGTTTAAAGCATCCTAGGATACCCATAAGGGCTTTATGACTTCTGTAACCTTAACCTGTCACTCTGGCATACATACAATTTATCTCGGAGCTCCACCACTCTCTATGTGAGCATTTAAACTCAATATTTCCAGTATATTCCCCTTAAAATCCCTGTGGCTGATCTTCACTTCCAGGACTCAAATTATTTTTCTAGGTCTGATTATAATTTAAGATCATTGGAGAGAGTGGCTTCTCCTGTTTTGTCAATTATAGTAAACTCAACTACCACAAAAAAAGGATTAGAAAATATACAGACAAAAATAATGTCTTTAAGGGACAGGTGATTGACTGGAGTGTAAGTTAGGTTGTCCAATAAAACTTCTTATGCATTGATTGATCCATGTAGGTAGGCAAGTATAGAGATAGTTGGAAGTGTCCCAGATATAATACATAATATAAGAAGTATTTTGACTACCAGCTAAAAATATGAATGTGAATAAATTAGGTAGAAATGTCTTTGAATGACAGTGATGCAAACTCCAAGCCCAACTAAATTAAATGTTAAGAGCTCAATGAATCTGAAACAGCCACTGGGGAACCTTCTAGGAAAGGAACTAATTCCCCCAAAGGTAGAAGACTGTCAAATGGCATGGGCAGTATGTGGAGCCTCTTGGAGAAGAATCAGACTGTGTTCTTGTGTATGAACTGGCATCTCAGAGCCCATTTCCTACAGAGAAACACCTAACCCAACCTTAATACTGGAATGAGAAAATCAGACCTACCTCAAATGGATACAGCAGACTCAACTGACCCACTTTGGGTATCCTTGACCTTCTTGGGGAATGGAGGTGGGGATGTGGTGGGAAGAAGCTGAAGGAGTACTGGGAGGGACTGGGAGGAGGGAAGGAAGAGCAAGCATGGGTATGCATGGAAAAAAAAAAACACTTTTTAAGTAAATACAAAAAATGTGAAAAAAATGTTTTTCATTTACACAAATATCTATCAGCAGGGAGGAACAGTATAATATACTCACAGTGACACAAATAAGCCAATCTCCACTATAATTTTACAAATATGGTTCTGTCTCAGATTCAAACATAATTATATCAAAGTTTATCCACAAGGCAGGGTAGTAGTATCATTTACAGATCTAGGTTTACTTCCACCTTTCTTGTTAACATTAAGTAAAATATAAAGTTTAGATAACGTGTCCAGCTTAGGGAAAAAAAACTACAATCTTTAAGGGTGTATCTTGAAAAACTACTTTCTTTTACTGAGTTGGTTCTACATTCTACGTCTCTCTAACTTTCTAACACCCCATTAATTTATAAACCCATCAATGATTTAATATGGATGAGGTTAGGTCCGTTCAATGCAGTTGTCTTCTAAAGATCACATCTCTGAATACTATTGCCTTTGGAATGGAGGCTTCAACACATGAATTACTGAAAAACAATAGAAATGTCTCAAATGTTACCATGGAAGAGAGGTTTTATACTGAAAGATGGAGAGAAAGGATATTGAATATAAATATAAAAAAGTATAAGAATTGTATACTCCTTTACGTATATTCCACTTTGTTACATGTACCTATATGCTACCTTTATGAAGAAATAGTAAAACACAACATATATAAATATATAAAAATTAGAAAGTATTTGTTATGATAAATAGGTAGAGTGCAGACTCTGCTTTCTTGCTGTTTTTGCTAGTAAGAGACTTAATGTAAAATGGAAAATTAAATAGTGTCTGTATGTACTGTAGCCCATGTCCTATTTATTGGTGTCATAAAACACAGTGCAGCACCACTTCAACTCACCTGGCAGTATTCAAATCAGAGAAGCTTATCTGGACGGGCTTCCCAATCTGAACCAAATGTCCTTCGTGGACAAATAATGTGATCCTCCAAATTTATTCAAAACATACACTAGTGTTTAGAATATAAAACAAGGACAAATCTATTAAAAAACATTCATTCCAGAGTGCAATCTCATAATGCTCTCCTTAACAAGGGCTACTTTGAAATTATCAGGCTTGGAAAGGAGATCATACCTCAAGTAGACTTTTGTTCATCGATTTTCTACCGGAAATATATGCTTAGAACCTGTCCTAGGATGCATTACACAACTTTGTTGCAACGTATAGAAAAAGCAAGCTAACATTCAGCCAGAAGCTTCTTCTCTGATACCTAGCATTCACAATGCTAGCAGGTGGTAAGTTGGCTGCTGGGAGAAATAAAGCGTTAACTTCCTTTTCTAGCTGCTAATCCTATGAACTACAGTGCCAGCATCCTATGCAAGAAGTGTTTAGTGGTGCAACAGAGGTATGATTGTTATGGAAGTAAATACTTGTTCTCTGACTGTATTTGAGTCCTGTTCCACATGCCTGGCTCTGCAAACTCAGTCAAAATCCACCCACAAGGAAATGATAGGCCTTTGGAGATAACTTACTAAACTTGTTTACCTGAATTGGCAGAATATTAAACTAATATAAATATTATGTTTATACTCATAGACAAACTCCTCAAATCCTTAATCAGATAATCTTTTCTTTGCAGTGAATGACTGGGAATGTAGAGAGTAATGACTTATAGCAGGATATATAGAATAAATGACAGCTGAGTGCTTAGCACCAAACAGACCTCCTCTAAGGTTCAGGATATTTCATAGAAGAGTGAGCTATAAGACAATAACAGACCAAGATGGGGAGGAGGAAAACCTGACATATCAAGTTACAATTACCTGCACTGAAGTTACACAAGGTGAGTTGATGGCAGTACGGGAAAGGAACCTTTTTGAAGTCGACTTTCTGTCTCATTACTCTTCACCTGAATGTTGATAATAGGAAATCTTTAAGGTGACATTATGCTTGACCATGAAGCTTGACCTGAATGAGACTCTAAATATGCATGTAATTTACTCAACCTTCTTTGGTGCTGGGCAAGTCATTCCATTTTTCTAACTCCTAAAATCACATTCTTTAAGTTAAGAATGAAGTTATTAGTGATAGGTTTAATGTGGTATCAAGAAAAATAATGCATGTGAAATGCTAACTATTTAAAACATTAATAGCATTAGATGTAGATAGTTTCACTGGCTTGTTGTATTTGGTTAATGCCTGGACTTTTCATGCCTGGACCAGAGGTTTAGTCTCACTCTAGGCTCCAATTTGTTTTAAATAATCACACATAGACATGTATTATTTTTATGGTGATTGACCTAGGGCCCAGGCACATAATTTGCTATCTGTTTTATCTGAACTAACTTATCTTGTTCAGCCGTGTGGCTTGGTACCTTTTCTCAGAGCAGCATTTTAGCTTCTTTCCTCTGTGTCTGCTGCCATCTCCTCATTGTGTCTATGGCAGCTCTCTCTGGCTGCCTTCTGGCAGCTCTCTGTTCTTTCTGTACTCAGAGTTTTTTAGCCTGGTAGCCCCACCCACACTTCCTGTCTGTCTTTTGGCCAATCAGCTTTTATTAAACTCATAGGCAGGACAAATATTTACATTACCAGCATAATCCTACAATACTGACTAATTAAAAACTGATCTAAAATCATTACCTATATGCTAAAATGTTGCTGCCCTGTTTTTTATAAGTTTTTAAAATATAATTTATATTTCATAAAATTTACCTTTATAAATCATAAATCATGTAATAATGTTCCTTTGTTCTTCCTATTATCTTGAATTGTCTAATTATAACTAATATTTAACTTTAGGATAATTCTATTAACCAACAAAAATTTCCAGGCCATTAACAATTATTCTTACCCTCATAACAAGCTGCCAATCTTTCTGCCTCTGTGGATGGTAGTTTCCATAAAAAGAATTTCATGATGTGTGCCCTACTGTCTCTTATTACTGGAATGTCCTCAATTTGCTACCTTAATTATAAATGGGACTTGCCAGAAGCTCTAGCAGGCCAGTGTCTGAATGAGCACCGCAGTTGTAGGTAGACTTTCTCTGTCTCACCAGTCAGCTGTGTCCCACTACCTGGCTCCCATATAACCATAGAAACTTATCATTAATTATAAATGCTTGGCTGATAGCCTATGCTTGTTACTAACTAGCTTACAACTTATATTAATCCATACTCTTTATCTATGATGTACGACATGGTGGTACCTAGTTTCAGCACAGCATGTTAATCTCTTACTTCCTCTGCATCTTGCTGGCAACTCTTCTCTTCTTCATCCACATACTCTTGTTTTGCCCCAAGTCCCACATAACCTCTATCTGTCTAGCTATTGGCCATTTAGCTTTTTATTAAACCTATTAGAAGGCACCTTGAGAAAGAAACATCTTCATAGTGTAAAAAAAGATTATTCCAAAATACGTAATATTTTATCTTATATCATGTATCTTCTCTGTCTTCAAAATCATTCTTCTCATTAAATTTCCTCCACAAAAACATAGGTTCTCAGATGACTCCTTGCTTGTAGTTGAGCCAAAGCCAATGCTAACCAATGTGTAATGACATCAAGTGAGAATGAAGTAATGGTGTTTTGACATCTCCAGAGCTTTACTTTTTTAAAAAAAAAATGTTTAGTATCTGTTTCTTGTCCTAGGCTATACAATGACTGGTTATAAAATGTTATAATTTTAGAGAACTTGAATAAGAAACAAGTTCTTATTTTCCACCTAAAAAATAAGAAACCAAACAGCACAAAGATGTAGTTGACAATGTGTACTTAAGACTGTGATTTGCAATGTCTGAAATTCCAAAATGCCTAATTTTTACTGACATTTATCTGACCAACAATGTGTTCTAACTTATTTATAAAACCAATGAATTTTCCTTAACCAACTCTATATTATTTATGACCAATGTGAGAAAAAAAAAAAAAAAAAAAAAAAAAACGCCTGTGAGATTCATGCTAAAAATATATTACTTAGTTGCCATGAAATGGTTTTTTTTTGTAGGGAATTATCTCTTCTTTCAAAGGATGTCTAGAAATTATATATGTATTTCAATTTAATTTCTCTCACTTTCTTCTCTAGCTGTCATTATTTAGTTTGGTTTTGGCAGTCTCTTATTCTCTCTGTTTTTTTTTTTTAATTTAGTACATAATGTACAACATGTTTTAACATACATTTTACAACTTAAATTTTCAAAATTTTTAAATCAAACTTTTTTTGTGGTTCCAAATTATGTTGTGGTACACAAGAAACATTTTATTGATAAAAAGCCAAAAATAGTGATTTATAATTTAGTTATGCTAAAATTGAGAAATGCTTGTCATTTGTCTTAATAACATTTTCACACATTTGGGTGGATGTCATCTCTATTTTCCCCCTCTTGCCTGGAAGCTATATGAGTAGCATCAGTTAAAATACAACTCTTGTACCGGCAAAAGCAAATTACATCATTTACTTTCATAATTATTGAAAAGTAGCTTAGCTCACTCAAAGGCCAAATCTAGAGTTGAACTACATACAACCTTTTCAAAAGCATGGGAAGCTTTTTTTCTATTATATATAGATATAGGTATGTGTTTCTTTGTTTCAGTGAGAGATAGAACGAGGAAAAAATTGAAACACCATGAGTAACACAGTTCCTGGGATATTTATATCTTAAATTCAAATATGGAAGTACTATATCTCCTATGAGACAAATATGATATTTTATAAATTTATCCAAAATGAAAACTTAGAATTATTTCAATCTGCATTTAAATAATTTTTAGAAGCTATATCTTCCCTGACACCCAACTCTCAGTGTTTTTTATTCTAATGCCTAAAACAATCAGTGTCCCATGCAGCCTCTCCAGCAAGAAACACGCAACACCGGATCCTTCTCTTGGCAGTTTATTCTGGCCTTTAATTATCTTCTTGTCTCTCACTCACTCACTCTCACTCTCACTCTCAGACATATGACGAACAACCCCAGGGCGAAGTCCGCTCGTGGCTAAATACCCTCTGGGCCTCCAATCCCAGTAAGCCACGTGGACATCGCCCATAGGCCCCGAGGCACCGGAAACAAGCCACCATCCTTGCCTACAGCCAATAAGGAGTTGTTTACTCCCGAGAGCACTCACCACCCCATCAGGAAGGTGGAAGGCAGAAACCAGCACCACCTTTAGGGTGTGGTACAACGTAGCTCCATACAAATTAGCAAGTGATAAAAATGTGCTGATAAGACCTTTGTTTATTTAATAGATATTCTGAAACTTTAAGTTCAGTACATAGTACCTGTAATATCATATAATTATGAAGAGGGTAAAAGGTGATTTCATTGGTTCTATGTCAATTCATCTCATTTCTTGTAGCTTTTAAGTTTTAAAGAGAAGCAGGCAACATTCAATGAAAAACAAACACATTAATCAAATCACAAGTGCTGGAGAGAATTTTTAGGATCTAATTTTATTAAGCCAGATTTGGAAAAAAAATGTTTATAGTTATTAGTAAGGAGAACAACTAGAATATGAACCAAATTAGTAATTCTAGCATGCTGAAGTTCCACTTTGCATTTCTTCCACCTCCTTTTTGCATGAAGCTCTGCATAATACGTATTCAATACACCTTTATAAATAGTCCCCATGCTTCAAGCATTTTGGAAGGATTCAAACAATGAAGAATGTGTGTCTACCTTTAGTCAAGGAGAGTAGTGTTGTAAATCTGTGGAGCTTAGGTCAGGCAATTGTGGGAAAACTAAAAACACGAAGTCTGCTTTGGTCTAGGTAATGCAATGTTCAACTGAATCTTTTTATTTGTAACAGGAGTCTGTGAAATAGCTGCTCCATTTCTCTGAGCCGTTTTACTTAGTTGCAAATCCAGAATGAGAGGTCAGCTTTGAAGAAGGCTCTCCTTGAATGACTTACTCTAACTTTCAAGGCATTGGCATCTGTCTTTGGTAAGTCGACATCACACAGCTTTGGAAGGAGCATTGCTTGCATCAGATTAGAGAGCATCTCACATGGTATCTGATCACCTCAGCCACTGATCTTATAAAATTCTCTGTCCAAATACCCCACCTGCTCCTGAGAGTACTCCTTCCTGGCCCTCCTACAGTCACATGGAGTAGAGCAAAAACCCTAAAATTCATGCTCTTCACGTATCACCCTTTTTGTTTTTATCAAAATTATTTCTTTAACATCTGCCTGGCTGCAGTTTCCTTTAACAGCCCTTCATAACATTTTCTACAGCTCTTTTGACATTTCTTTTCTCTTTATACCAACACACTATGTTTTTGGCTGTTACCTTTATAATTAATTAGAATTTTTTTCCGATTATAAGTTTAACCTACATAATAGTCTATAAATAGGTCAAGGTGGTGAATGGTACTTTATTTTCGTATCTCTTCCAACTTGCTATTCTGGGCACATTGTAGATTTCAATAAATGTCTGTGGAATGACAATGAACTTGTTCTCTGAGCCTTGCTTGTTATTCTCCAGTGGATATGTGTCCTACAGAGAGAACTCTCTTTCTAGTTCTTTATTTGCTTTTCAAGTTGTTCTTTTCAACTCACAGAATAAATGTATATCATTTCAGATCTCATCAAGAAAAATCACTTTTGATGAAATCAAAATCATGAGGATTTCTTTTTTTTAACAATAGAAATTAAGTTATTCAAGGAAGAGAATGAAAACAATAAAGGGTATGTTTTCAGGACAGATACACCGAAGTTCTGATGGGAAAATTTCACCATCCAAGGAAAGTACCACACATAGCAGAATCCCATTCATTGTTTTGGGAATTAGCTTCTCATTGTTAAGAATTTTATAAAGAGAGGCACACATTAATCTCTCTGTACTTACTGTATATTACAGGAAATAAAGTGGCCTCAGAAGACAGGGAAACTCTTCATCACAACTTCCTGCCAAACAAACCAAGTGAAAAATACTGATAACAAGTTAAAAGTGAGGCTAGGAATTGGTAAAGGGAAGAAATAGGGTAGAACAGTGTACTGCAGTGTTGATGGTCATAGGTACAGATTCAACACTTCAGCCTAAACTTCTCTTAATGGCATAAGTTCTTATTGCCCTTCTTCTGTGTTTTGTAAGTCATCTGCAATTATGGCTACAGTTTAATCCCTGACAATGACTACACATTACTGCTTCTGAAGAAAAATTCACAGTGTTTCACTAGTCACTCATTTTCATAGAAATCTACTCCAACTCTAGTATGATCTGCAATGCCTACTGTCCTCTCATTCTCACACATGGATTTGGTTTCATCCCATGAATGTAGGTGTTATCACCTCAAAACTTTTATTTGTTGAAAACACTCTTCTTCATTTACCTCATTGCTCAGTTTCTTTCACTTCCTCATTCCTCTATTATTTCTGCTTTAATACAGAAGATATTATTTAGACTCATGGTGCACAGAGATCCATTCCATTATGTTAGAAAAGGCAGGATCACTGCAGCTCTATGTATGATTGTGAGAACTTGTAACTCAGCTTGCTAAAAGGGGAGGAAGCAGTGAGCTAGACCAGAAGTAGGGTCGGCCTATGAGCCTCTGGATTTGCCATTTCAGTAATGCATCTGTCAGACAGGCCAATATCATGAAGTTTTGCAACTTTCTCAAACAACACTACCCCTAGAGACTAAGTGTTCGGACATGTGAGAAGTTGAAGGATTTCCTACACCCAAACATTAATTCTCCCCTCACTCACTCCTAGGCTAGTGGTTATCTAACAAAAAACTCAGTTAGTCCAGTTACAGAATCCTTATTTGTTGAACAGTTTCAACACTGTGTGTAAGTCTATTCTCTTATGAGATGTCAGAAAAACTTAACTGTCAAGTCTGTGAGATCAAAAAGAAGGCTAACTTGTTTCAATATGCTATTAGAGAATAACCAATCCTATTCCAAAGATGGGAAAGTAGAGGCTAGAAAAGAGTATGATGAAAGCAATTCCAAAAGCCAGCAAGGTAAATTTTAATCTGCTGCTCTAGGTCCAGTATCTTGGACACTCAGGGTATCATCTGATCTCTAATTGGCTTCGCACTTTAACCCTACTGCCTACCATTTGAATTATGTACAAGGTCTCTCATGGGCCAGTTCTACTTTGTACCTCCAGCTTTCCTTAGCAGTCAGTATTCAGGGTGTCTGACTTTGCCAGAATACTGGGATCTCCTAGGAAACTTGGGACTCATTACTACAGCTTCACATATCAGCTTCTCTGGGCATCTTTTCCTACTACACATTGCCTGGACTCATTGACATTTTTTCTGAAATCTTGGCACAAGATTCCATTACCCTGCCAATCTTGCATTGTGTAACTCTGCCAAATCAAAACCATGTAGATATTTCCAAGTTCAGCAGCCAGCTCAGGAGATAGCTTGTCCCTATGGACCATGACTGCCATAGTTTGTTTTGTGAGAGTCTGCACAGCTGAACCAGAAACTGAGAAAGATCCCCGAGAGCAATATTATCTAAATAGGGTATGGTTGAATCTCTGTCCCACAAGGCATTCACTTTGTGTGCATCCTCTTTTTAAATTAAAGTTTTCATTGCTGAAAATCAGTGACTAGTTTTCTCTTTGTCTGTGAGAAGTATCTCTGAGTCACTATTGGCATCCCATTCAACTTGTGCAAGTCTCATGCATGTTGCCATAGTCACGGTAAGGTCATAAGTGCATCAATCCTGTCTTGTCTGGAAGACACTGTTTCCTTGTAGTCATCTACCTCCTGTTTATTGTATATAATCTTCCTGCCTCTTCAATATAGATCACTGAGCCTCAGGAGGAGAGGCTTAAGACATTCCATTAAGAACTGATTGTTCCGATGTATCTTATTCTCTTCACATTGCTCAGTTGTGAGTTTCTGTTAATGCCTATCTAGTGAAAAATGAAGCTTTATAGATGAGTAGTGAGACATTAATCACCAAACTCCGAAGCAGGCTCCATGCTCAGGAGTGGATGGTCAACACAAAATGAACTCAGTTGTATTTTTGAATGGACATTTTGTTTTGTTTTGCTTTGTTCTTATTTTCTGTTAGTTTTGTCTTAAGAGTATTTTGTTAGTTTTATTTTCATTTTTGTTTTTTTTTTACTGCTTTTGTTGAATTTTGAGACAGAGAAAAAAGAAAGAAAGAGGGAGAGAGAACAAAATTGGAAGAGTAGGGATGTCAGGAGATTTGGAAAGATTCTGGGAAAGATGAAAATATGATCAGGATATATTGTATGAGCATAAACTCTTAAATAAGTGTAGAGATGCAGATAGCACATATTTCAAAAATATTTGCTAAGCAAAGTTTATAAGATTTGGTTATTTATTGGCTATAGTGCTGAGACCAAGAAAGGTAAGACTTATACATACTTGTCAGGTTCTTATTTTTATGATGATTTACATAATTGTATGTAAAGTAATATAGCAAATAGGTTTAGAAGGAATAAAAATTTACATAAGGTGATATAATAGCAATATCTCTTGTCTTGCTGGTAGTTTTTTTGTTTTTATTTTTGTTTTGTTTGTTATATTGTTTTTCAAGACAAGGTTTCTCTGTGTAGTCCAAGATGTCTTAGAATGATAGGTGTGTGTTTACTCTTCAGTGTATGGGAAAGAAACAGAATTGGTTCCCCCCTTCCACCAAGTTTAATCTGGGGATTGAAAGCAATATTTCACTCTTAGATACAAGTGCCTTTGCCCACTGAAGCATTTTGGTGGCCTGTCCTGCTTTTATTTTTACTGAGAGGAAAACTGTATAAATATCAGTCTTTTTTAACTTTTAAAGGTTTTGTTTATTTTTAAGTTTTATGAAATTATATGACATGTATTTGTCTTATTTTTAAGTTATAGTAGAATTCTGAAGTAAGTCCATATTTTCTTTTTTATTATTATTATGAATAAAGAAGTCACATTTTCCAAAAAAAAAAAAGAGTAACCATGGTTATGCCCATGGTTACTATGTTTAACGTGCAACTGGCTGTGTTTCTTTTCACAGTTGCTGTAATTAGAGGGAAGCCTACCATATATTTTTTCTTTAATAAATGTTCATATTTCCTTCACTTAAAAAAAGAACAGCTCTATAGACCAAGCTGTCCTGCAACTCACAGAGATGACAGTAAAAAGTAAGGCTTATAACTAGTAAGAGGAAAGAATGGGTAGAGCATGGCACTGCAGTGCTGGTGGCAATGGGTACAGATTCTAACACTCAGCCTAAACTTCTGTTGATGTCATAAGTTTCTATTTCCCTTCACCTGTGTTCTGTCAGTCATCTGTAACTATAAACTATAGCTATATTGACTGTACATTAATGCATTTTAATCAAATCCACTTGCCTCTGCTTTTCTAGTGTTAGAATTTAAGCCATGTGTCACCACCACCTGGCTGTTCCACTATTAGTACTAAGGACAGTGAATAATCTCCCCTAACAACACTGATGGGGATATTTAGAAAAAAAAGTTTTAAGATTTAATTTATTTTTTATTTGTGTGTGGTGTGTGTGTCTTCTTGCACTCACTCATATGCACATGAGTACAGATGTTCTTAAAGGTATTGGGCTACGTGGAGGAAAAATTGTTTGAATATAAAGGAAAAGAAATGAGTGGGTGTTGAGGAAGAAAATCTATGGTAACTCTAAGCACATAGACACAACTAAAAATTAAAAGAAGAAAAAGAAGGCAAAGAGAAGAGACAATATCATAACATAACTGTTTTGGCATAACACGGAGTGATTATAACAGGGGAGTGTAGCAGGTGACCTCTGACCATCAAAAACTAAAGTGACAAAATTAACATGAAAAAAAATTAATGAGAACAGCATGATGAATTTTAAAAGATTTGGTACGTATTGCAGAGAGTAGGTAATGAGTTGGAATTGATGTTGCTCAAATATTCAATTGTAAGGTATTTATGGAACATACTTTAGCATTATCAAATAGCTGTTCCCCTGATAAATTGAAACTATATAAGAAAAAATCTAGGCACAGGAAGGTGAGGAAAACTTGTAGAAACAAATGGTTGTCAGTCTCCAAGTAGACATGTGAAAAGATTAGAAAAGATTAATCCTTTCATTGTGATAGAAAAGAAGCAGGAAACAGTAACTGACTTCTCTTGAATCCATCGAAGAACTGAAGAAGCTGCAGCAAAAATTGTTGCCTCAAAATCTGTAGAGACAAATATTTGCATAAAGGCAGTGAAGAAATTTGCCCTCTTGGAGTAGAAGGCAATGGAGTAGCACCTGACACCCCCATGTGGCAAAGGAGAATTATAAGGTACACCAAAAGACAGCAACCCTATTGGGACATAGAAGTTACACCATATAACTTAGCCATAATATAGATGTAGAATTTACTTAAAATTAAAAATAACTTGATACGTATGCTAAAGGAGAAAGGAAATAACATGTAAGAAAGATGTAAATTGGAAGCAGAGGTAAAAATTATAAGACAGAGGCAAAAGGAAACATGGGGATGGGGAAGAAACATTATGCAAGAAGTGAAGAGTACGTTGGGATGGTCTTTTTGTACACTCTGAATATGTGCTGCTACAATTGGCTAAAAAAGAAGCTTAAGGGAGAAGAAAAGTAGAGTCAGGAGAAATGCTGAGAACTGCTAGATGAGCAAGGTGTAATAAAATACAGGTAAAGTCATAAGACATGTGGCAATATATAGATTAATAGATAGGGGTTAATTTAGGATGTGAGAGCTAGGTAGTAATAGCTGGAGCTATAGAGTAAACAGATTGCAACTAATATTAAGCCTCTGGATGATGATTAGTTTACAAGCAGCTGCAGGACTGTGGGAACTGGGTGAGACAGAGAAAACCTTCTACCTACAGAAGAGTACTTCAGTGAATTAATTTCTGAGTCTGACGTGAAGAATTCAGTAAGCATAAAATCAGTTTATGGAAAGTCTCAGATGGAAGTGGAAAGAGGAAAGGAAAAAAATACATTGGCATGAAGATGTAGCTCAGTGCCGCATTTTCATGTCGTTCTGAATTTATTTCTTTTTGCTGCAAGGAAAAAATCAAGTGCACAAACAAGAAAATTACCCACTCCAAAGAAGAATTTGACTCATAAAATAAATTAATATTAGGCTATAACTCAACATTCTCTCATATATTGCATCCCAACCACAGTTTCCCTTCCCTGCTTCCTCATTCTCCCTTCCCACATATCCTCTTGTTTCCATTCAGGAGAAAGCAGACCTCAGGGATATCATCCACATATGGCATATACAGTTGCAGTAAGTCTCAGGACTTCCCCTTATATTAGGGCTGGATGAGCCAATCCAGAAAGAGGAAAAGTGTCCCAAAGCAGACATAGGAATCAGAGATAAACCCTGCTCCCACTGTTAGGAGTCTTACAAGAACACTAAGCTACACACTGTAACACATATACAGAGTATTTAGATTGGACTGATTCAGGCTCCCTGATTGTTGATTACAGGTTTATTAATCTTGAAGTTTTCTTGTGGTGTCCTTAACATTTTCTGTTTCTACAATTCTTCATTTTCTTCTACACAGGATTTCTGCTAATGTTTGGCTGTGGGGTACTCCATTTTTGTTTTAATCAGTTGATGGACAGAGTCTCTCTGATGGTGACTATACCAAGATCCTTTCTATGAGTGTAGCAGAGTATCATTAGGAACCATTTAGTTTACTGGAGTGTGGTGTGTGTGTGTGGGGGGGAGTGTGGGTATGTGTGTGTGTGTCTGTAGAAACAGATTCTGGCTCAGACTTGCCCCGAGATCCTGAACCAGCAATCCCAAATAATCACACAAATCTTGTATTAATTTTACAGTGATTAGCCTATGGCTCTGGCATATTGCTAGCTAGCTCTTGCTCTTAAACTAACCCTCTGGTTCAGCCATGCTGCTTGGTACTTTTTCTCAGCATTTCAACTTCTTTCTACTGTATGTCCGGGCATCTCATCATGATGTCTCCATGGCGTCTCTCTGGCTTCTCTGTGTCATCCCTGCTCTGTTCTTCCTATTCCCAGAGTTTTCTTAGTGGGGTAGCCCTGCCCATACTTCCTGTCTACCTCGGGCCAATAAGTTTGTTTGGTTCTATTCTCTGTTTCTGGGCCATTCAGATGCTGGGTTTTGGTCCTCCAGGCATTGTTAGGTCTGGAATCCCGCTTATGGCATAGGTATTAAGCTGGATCAGTCATTGGCTTGCAACTCCCACAATTTTGTGCCACCTTTATCCCAGCTCATCTTGCTGGCAGAACAATTTATAAGTCCAAGGTTTTGTGGTTGGGTTGGTGCCCCAATATCTCCACTAAAATTCTTGCCTGGTTCTACGAGTCTTAACTAGGGCCACCCTAATAGATTGCCAGGATTTTCCATTGCCCCAAATTGCCCTTCAATTCTATTGTCTCTCCCAGTATTCTGTTCCTCCTTCCTCCTCAGACCTGATTCCTTCTGTTTCCATCCCCACATGCCTCCAGTGCACCCACAATGCCTATTCTATTGCCTCTTACCAGAGAGATTCATGCATCCCTCATCCTTTGAGCCCTCCTTGTTACTTAGCCTCTCTGGGTCTGAATTGTAGCATGTTTTTACTTTACTTTTCAGCTAATATCCACTTATAGGTAAAAACATGTCAAGTTTGCCATTCTGGTTCTTGGTTACCAAATTCAGGATGATAATTTTTTGTTTGTTTCATTCATTTGCGTGAATTTTTTTCTTTTTTTAAATTTTCTTTTGTTTATTATAAATAAAGTCTCATTTTTTAATCCATGTATCCCCTTGTTCAAACTCCCTTCCCCCTCTTGCTCCTTCCAGTCATTTTTTCTTCTCCTCATCTCCTTATCTCTTCCCCAGAAATGGCAGGAGGTCTCAAGGTCCCAAAGTAGCTAAGAACAGCATCCATTGCAGGAAAATCCACTTTCCAGAACCCAACATCAAGACTGGGTTAGCTGTTCCTCTGGAGGGAATGAGCTCCAAGGTGTCGGCCCAAGGTCCTTCAGATTCCAAGCTGTTCAGGGGTTGTGATTGCAGCAAGGACATGCTTTGCTTTTTTTGTTTAAAGTCCACTAATGAGTGAGTACATCCCCTGATTATCTTTCTGGGTTTGTGATACTGCTCTCATGAGTATATTCTCCAAAACCATCCATTTGCCTGCAAATTTTAGGATATCATTTTTTCTGTAGTACTCCATTTGTGTAGATGTGCCACAATTTGTTAATCCACTTTTCAGTTGAGGAGCATCCAGGTTGTTTCCAAGTTATTCCTATTATGAATAATGCTACTATGAACATAGTGGAGCTAATGATTTTGTAGTGTGAAGGTGCATCTTTAGGGTATATGCTCAATAGTGGTATTGCTGGATCCTTGGGAAGAGTGATTCCCAGTTTTCTGGGAAACCTCCAAACTGCATTCTAGAGTGGCTGAACAAGTTTATATAACTACCAACAATGGAGGAGTGTTCCCCTTGCTCTGCAACATGTCCAGCACAAGGTATCATCTGTGTCATCATCATTATTATTATTATTATGAACAAAGAAGTCACACTTTCTATCCTGTATATCCTTATTCAAGGTCCTTCCCCCCCTCCCAACACATCAGGTCATTCTCTCTTCTCCACAACTCCCCATTCCCCCTCCCTGACATTATTTTTAACAGCTGAATAATATTTCATTGTGTAAATGAACCACATTTTCTTCATAAATTCTTCTCTGAAGGAACAGCTAGGTTTTTTTCTACTTTTTAGCAATTACAAATAAAGCTAGTATGAACATAGTTAAGCAATTGTCTTTGTGATAGAATGGATTAACCTTTGGGTATACACCCAGGAGTTGTATGGCTGGGTTTTGAGGCAGATTAATTCTCAATTACCTGAGAAAATGTCATATTGATTTCCAAAATAGTTGTACACATTTCCACTCCCACTGGAAATGAAGCAGTGTTTCCTTTGCTCCACATCCTCTCCAGCATGAACTGTCACTTGTGTTTTATCTTAGCCATTCTGACAGGTGTAAGATGGAATCTCAGAGTCACTTCAATTTTAATTTCCTAAATGGCTAAGATTGTCGAACATTTCTTCAAGTGATTCTTAGGAATATTCTGTTGAGAATTTCAGTTTAGATCTGTACCCCGATTTTAATCAGGTTATTTCGTTTGTTGATATCTAGTTTTTTAATTTTATTTTATATTTTAGAAATTAATTTGCAGGTAATTTACAAATAATAAATTTGCATACAAGTTTAGCTAAAAAAAATTAGTACCCATTTTATCTATAAAAAATGACACAGGGGCTGAGAAAAAAAATTCAGGGATAAAAACACTCTTCACAATAGCCACAGATAATATAAGATACCTTAGAATAATTCTAACCCAAACAAGTGAGAGACCTCTATGACAAGAACTTTAAATCTTGTAAGAGGACATAAAATGTAGAGTTGGTGAAAACTTTTTTTGCAGTCTGTAAGCTGCTGTTATGTCCTATTGACAGTATCCTTTGCCTTACAGGAGCTTTTCAGTTTCATCAGATTCTATTTATTAATTGTTGATCTTAATTCCTACACTATTGGTGTTCTGTTTCAGAAGTTGTCCCCTGTGCGAATGGCTATTCTCCACTTTTTCCTTTTTCTATTAGGTTCAGTGTATCTGGTTTTATGTTGAGGTCTTTGATCTGGAAGGTCTTTAATATAGCAGTGAGTCTCTGACTCAGGTGGTCTCTCAATTAAAACTTTCAAATTGTGTCTGTAGGATATAAAAATGAAGGCATTAATAAGAAAGTGGGGGCTTAGCCTATGTTTAATATGGAATTCCAAGTAGTTCATAGCTATATTCTGTCCTTGGAACACAATTTCCCCATCCCTTTTTTGTTGACCATATTGAGTGATTTCCTTGTAGAGATAGGGGAAATAAACAAGAACTCAATAGTGAAAACCTGACCAATACTCTAACTAGGTTAGCTGGACAGTTTTATGTCAGATTGATACTAGCTAAAGTCATCTGGGAGGAGGGAACCACACTTAAGAGAACGTTCCCATAAGATAAGCTTGTAGGCAGGCCTGTAAGGTATTTTCTTAATTAGTAACTGATGTGGGAGGGCCCAGGCCATTGTGAGTGGTGTGAGTCCTAGGCTGGTGGTCCTGAGTTCTACAAGAAAGTAAGCTAAACGAGCCAGAGTGAGAATGCCAGTAAGTTGCATCTTTCCTTTGTCTCTGAATCAGCTTAGGCATTCTGGCTCCTGCCCTGTTTGAGTTCCTATCCTGACTTCTTTCAATGATGAACTACAATGTTGAAGTGTAAGTCAAATAAACCCACATTGCTTTTGCTTATAGTTTTTCACTATACCAATAGTTATGCTAAAACAGTAGGTGATTCCAGTTAACCTAAACAATGGTAAGTCACATTTATACTGTGTCTTCTTGGCATGATATAAAGAGAGCATTTTAACTTGGTGGTTTTCCTTGCCTTAAAAAGTGGCCTGTGTTCTACTAAAACCTTCTCAAGAAATTTCGAGAAAGAAGCATTATATAAAAATTCTATCTAGTAAATATCAAAGCTGTCCAAAGTTTTGACATTACTAGGAGACACAATTGCAGTAAGCTCCTTGATCCTCTGGATCTTACAATATTACCATATTTTCTTCCACAATTTCCAATATATATACAATACTAAGTCATGAAAAGTGGGGCTATGTACTTGAAAAAAAGAGCAAGGAAGTTTATGTGGGAGAGTTTGGAGAAGGGAAAAGGCAATGGGGAAATGATGTGATTATATTCTCAGCTCAAAATATAAAAGAAAAAATTTTAAAGACTCTGACAATGTCATCAGAAACAAGAGGGCCTGAAAAGCTGTTATATGAACTTCCAAGAAAACATGAAAATTAAATATAAAGTGGTTTCTTTTTTAAGGTTATTTTCCTTTTTCATTTATTTAAAAAGTTTTTTCTCATACCCTCCACTGCTCCCCTCCCTGCTTTCCTCTCCATCCTCTCTCAGCTCCCTTCCCCACCCCATCCACTCATTCATTCCCAAGGGAGGGCAAGGAATCCCAAGGTGAGTCATTTCAGGCTGATATATCCATCTGAGGTAGGTTGGAGTTCCTCCCCCAAGTATCAAGGCTGAGTAAGGTGTTCCTCTGTAGGGAATGAGCTCCAAAAAGCCAGTTCATACACTAGGAATAAACTCTGGTCCTATTACAAGAGGTTCCACAAACTGCTCATGCCATTCATCTACATTCAGAGGATTTAGTTCCTTCTTGATAGAGGGAGCAATTGAGGGGTTAGAGAGAAACCTGGTGTGAGGGAAACATCCATGAACCCACAGGTGTCCCCTGCTAGGACACCAAGCAATGAGAAGGTGCCTAAACAGGACTTCCCCTATAATTGAATGAATGACCACTTTAACTGTCATTATAGAACCTTCATTCAGCAACTGATGTAGGCAGAATCAGAGATCCATAACTAAACACCGTGTCAAGAAGAAAGGGAGAAAAGAATATATGAACAAAGGGATCAGCATCACAAGGAGGAGACCCACAGACATGGCTGACCTGAAGTATTAGGAGCTCACTGACTCTGAAATAACCACTGAGGAACCTTCATGGAAAGGGAATAATGTAGTTTCTTAAATGCAAAATTGGAGCAATCCTATTGGAATAATTTCCTCTTGTAGAGTGGGTCTTAAGTACAATGAGAAAGTAGTTGGTTACTGTTAGCCTTTGGTCATCTGTCCTGGCCTGCCCTTAGAGTCACAACAGGATATATCCTCAGTTCCAGCCACTAGGAGCATCCTAGTGTGTATTCACTATGTCCTTTTATAAAAGACAGGCCTTGCCCCTCTGGTCTCTTTTTCTTTCTCTTCCTTCACTCTCCTCCCCAGGGACTGGTCCCTGCTCTCTTCTCTGCCCATTCTCTCCTCTCTCCTTCGTAAATCTCCTATGTGGCTCCTGTTGTACAGTTTAACTCCTTTGTGCCACTTTTAAAATATAACTGTTACTACCAAGGTATGCATGCCAGTACCACACAATTAGAATTATAGTGCAATATTGATCACTGTCGCAGCTCATGCTTGATATTTTAAGTTAGGGTTACTATTGCTATTGTGAAATATCTGATCAAATGTAACTTGGGAAGGAAAGGGTTTACTTTTCCTACACTTCTACATCACCATTCATCATTGAATGAAATCAGGACAAAACCTCAAACAGGACAGGATCCTGAAGGCAAGAGCTGATGCAGAGGCCATGGAGGGAAAGGGAACTGCTTTGTGGTTTAATCTCCATTGTTTACTCAGGCAGCTCTCTTATAGAACTCAGGACCATCAGCCTAGAGATGGCATCACTCACAAGTTGGATTTTGTAGAGGCATTTTTTCATTGGATTTCCATCCTTTCCAATAACTCTAGCTTGTGCCAAGTTGGTATAAAGGTAGCAATTAACCACTTTTCAACTTGACATAGAAGCCTTTTAGTTTAAGCCAAACCTTTCCTTTCTGTTTCCCTCAATATCACACATGAATATCACCATTACAATATAAGCATTTCAGATTTTATAGGTACTACATTGTTTAAAAATTCAAGCATTTAAAAATTTCATCTCTTTAAGATATTCAATTTTCTTTAAAATCCAGTCTTTGTATAATTGAAGAATCTCTGTATAAGTCCAAAGTCTCTTAACTTTGGGGTCCTGTAAAATCAAAAATAAATGAAGTACTTTTTTATCTGAAGAAAGCAGATCCAGGGCACAGCAACAACAACAAAATCAAAGCACACCAAAACACCTACTGTGAAAATATCAACATCCAGTGTCTGGGATCCACTCACTATCTTCTAGGATCCTCCAAAGGGCTTGGATCACTTCTCAGTCTCCACACTGGCAGCCAGATTAGAACGTTTCTTAAGCTTAGGCTAGCTTGAGTCCATGGCAGCTGTTATTCCCCATGGTCATCCTGTGGTAATGGAATCTCCAAAATCTGTTGGAGTAACTGTGATGTACTTTCAGCAGTAGCCTATTTTAGGTTTTCTTCATGAGGCCAAGCCTCACTATGATCCCATCTTCCTACTCAGCATATATTCTAAAGATGCACATTTGCACTCATGAAATGTACTCATTCATTAGTGGACTCTAAACAAAAAAACAAAAAGCAAAGCATGTCCAAGCTGCAAACCACAAACATTGAACAGCTTGGGATCTGAAACACCTTGGACTGGCACCTTGGATCCTACTTCCTCCAGAGGAACACCTGTCTCAGTCGTGATGTTGGGGTGAGGAAAGCAGATCTGCCAGGAGTAGATGCTGAACTAAGCCACATTGGGACACTGGGACCTCCTGCCCTTGCTGGGGAGGAGATAAAGTGATGTGGAGAAGAGAGAGTGACTGGAAGGGGTGAAAGGGGGAAGGGAGCTTGAACAAGGGTATACACAGATAAAAAAATATGATTTTATTCATAATAAAGAAGAAAAAAATATTGTAAAAACCAGAATACCAGGGTGTTTTCTGTGACACAGCCTTTCATAGAAATAATTGTATAAACAAGACTACAAAAGCAATAGCAATGGATTTGTTAACATGGAAGGGGGAACTGTTGGTTGGGTCCTAACCCTAAACAAATACCTGTAGGCAACTATTGACTTCTGGGAGGAGAATTAGTCTTTCCCACAAATGAGCCTCTTTTTAGTTGTCCAATGCAAAGTGGTAAGCCTCATAACTGTACACATATAAATAATAAAAATGGACTATGTGTGTGTGTGTGTGTGTGTGTGGAACAAATACCAGTAAAGAAAAATAGCCTATGAACTTGAAAGAGGGAAATGGGATAGGTTCAAATGAGGATAACTTAGAGGAACTGAAGAGAGAAAAGTTTGGGGAGTGTTATAATTCTATTTCAATTAAAGGCACTAAAATATTAGCTTTTATACAGAACTTCAAAAATCATATTACTGTCACTGAAGAGGAAGTGTTAGTGAAACAAGATGAAAGATTCTGATTCATTACATGTAGCACAGAATTGTAAGTTCTCTCAATAAATAAGCAGCTGACATTCAATCCTTCATGTGCCCAAATTGAATCTTCTCCATCTTACATAACTGTGTTAAGTGGTTCTATTGTTAGATTCAGAAACTTTAAGTGCATCTCCAGTTTCTTCCCAGTATTTCAGAAGCTCAACTACACTCCAAGATTTTAAGGTAGCATGTGATGATCCAGACTCCGTACATTGACCAGTTTATTGGAGCCTACTACATAAACATATTCTATTGTTTTAAAATGAGAGTCTTACACTGCATAGTTCTACTTCAACAAAACATTACATAGAAAAGATCTTTTTAAGTTCTGTTTAAACACATCATCCAAAGTGATTACTTTAATACTACACAAGAGAAATAAAGCACAGATATAAATTTGATGTTGAGTGAGAAGCCAGCCTACTGTCATTTGCAAGCTCCTATTTGAGATGTTTACATTAATCAAAACAGGGTTTTGTGTGTGTGATCATTTATTTCTTTTTATTTATAAAATAAAGTCTTTTTTATCCCTACCTCCCCCTCCTTTCCCTCCTTCCAATCCCTCTCAGTCAGTCTTCAAACTCCTCCCTCCCAAACCCCCTATCCCCTCCCCAAAAAGGGCAATAAGTCCCAAGGTGGGTCAGCTCATCTCATCGTAGCACATCCACTCTGGGCAAGCCCAATATCCTCATTTTATTATCAAATCTGGATTAGGTGTTCCTCTGTAGAGATTGGGCTCCGAGGTGCCAGCCCACACACAAAAACACAATCTGATCCCTCCACTTGAGGCTCCACATACTTTAAGATCAACGTTTTTGAGAATGAGATAATTATTTAAATGTGGGTTTTCGAAGCAAAATTTAGGCTAACAGAAGTTTTGCTATGTCATATAATGAAATTTGGTAAAATATTTTATGGGTGAAGAGAATTTTGTTGTCACCTCTGCAATCAGTCATCACTCCAAAGATTCTAAGCCTATGTAGGGAACACACAACAGAGGGACAAAGACAGAAATTAAGTAATGGCCTTGTATAGACAAATCTTCAAAGGAATTTGTAAAGAAAAAGTACAGACAGTTCTTCCTGGATTCTAAAATGGAAAGTCTCTAAATAACAGCAGCCACAGTTTGATAATATGCCAAAACAACTTTTAACTGAAATTTTAAATATTATCAGCTGAAAATTAGGAAAATAAAATAGCAGTGAGCAGAATAAAGGAAGAATATAAGAACTTCAAAATAACTCAAACTAAATCCATTTCTTCATGGTTTTCTCTTTGCTTTAATTTTTGCATTTAATTTTAAGTATCAGCTAGTATTGCATTCCCCAGGAAAGAGAATCCAAGAATCAGATTCTGTGTGGAAAAAGGCAAAAATTGCATCACTTGGTTACAGTCATGATAAACTCATTATAAATTAAAATTACCAAAAGTCAAAAAAATGCATCAGTCTTCCTGCAGACCAGACATCACAGCCTGCCAGACATCACAGCATGGCTGCACCAGACCCTACAGAGACCTCTCTCTTCACCTTTGTAACAGTGGGAATGGCTGAGAGGTTCAACACTAACCAACAGCCTGAGGGAACTTTATACTTTGTAGGAATACCCCAAGATGAGATGATGTTTTAAAATTTGAAGTGTGATTTCTAATGGATGCTTGTTGCTACCTTATTATTGGAATGCTGAAAACTTATTGTCAAAATATTACATCTAGGGCAGCCTATTTGGGGAATTAAAGAATAACCATGTAGACATGGAAAACACTCAGCAGTTCTGTAAGAATTTCAAGGTGTGATGCTGTCAGAGTTATCTTTGATATCTAGTGTCTTGCCAGGGTCTTCTGACCTCTAGTTTTCCTTACTGATCAACAATTAAACAATATCCAAGGAGTTATAATTCTGCCAGAAATGTCTCTTGTCAAGTAAATAAATTTCCGAGAAGAAATTTATCTATCACCCATCTATAGTCAGCACTTTTGGCAAATAAAAAATTCATGCCAAGTTTCTCATTGGAGCATTTATATAACAAACCTAAGATGTGGTGCAAATATAATATAATATACACTTGAAAAATAACTTCTTGATTTGTTAAGATTACAATATATTATTTCCCCTTACTTTTCCGCCCTCCTAACCTTTCCACATAATCTCTTCCTCCCTTGCTCTCTTACAAACTTATGGTTTGTTTTTATTTAATTATTGTTATGTGGGGTGTGGTGAAGTGTGTGTGCTTGTGTATATGGGGGGGAGGAAGAGATAGAAAGAGGGAGAGAGAGACTAAATATATAAAGCACAAATTAAGTTACTTATATGTGTATGTTTCAGGGCTGACCATTTGGCACTGGATAATCTGTTAGTTTTCTCTTCCCTGGGGGAAATTATTTTTCCTGTTCTCAGCTTTCCTTGGGTGCCTGTGATTCTCTGTAATATATAAATGAGTTATTGCAAAAGTAGCAGAATAAGTCCATAGGTCCATGTTTCTACAGATAGAAAACTCAAGCAAACCTTTAAAATCAATGTTTTCAGATATTGGAAAGCATCTAAATTTATTGTAACCCCAAACTAATGATTTTTAAGTTCAGGAAGCTCACCTATACTCATCAGAACAGATTTGTAGTCCTGTCATTTCTCCTTGGCCCTCTATCTCCCTGCTGCTGTGCTGTCCTGAACTGTGTCCATTGCTTCCAAGATAAGACTCTAGTAGGAAGTTCCAGAAGCAGTGGAGCAGACTTCATTATCAAGAAGCTGTCTGTGTGGTTTTAGCCTGCCAAACTGGCAGAGCGCTCTCTGTTCTGTAACTCAAGACTCAGAAAGAGCCTTCAGTGGCCAGAAAATTGCCCTCCCATGCTTTACAAATACTCTATACTTATGCACCCATAAGTGATTTACATTGGCTTTGTTTATTTTTTATTTACTGTAAAATAATTTGCCTCTTCCGAATCCAAATACTTGCTCAAGGTCTGTAACTTGTGCCTTTAGTTTGCACATGTAAAGGTCCTCACTTTCAATAAAATGCCATGTATTCATCACATTATAGTTAATGATTCAAGCCATGTTACCTACGATGAATTTAAGAAGAGTTTATCCACAATACATTTTAACTCACTGTTGCTTGATCCTTTTGTGTTTAGAGCCAAACTTCAACTGACATTGTTATATGGCATAAAACAAGGATGAAGCTTCATTTTGAACCTTATAGGCATCCAGCTTCATAGACAGAAAAACATTACATATTATAATTTAAAGATCATTGAGTAAGTGCCCAGGGTACTTTTATAGATTTTACTCCCTTTCAAAAATTTCATTTATTTATATTTTATGTATAAGTGTTCTGTATGTATACCTGTATGCCCTAAGACGTCATCAGATTCCATTATAGATGGTTGTGAGCCACCATGTAGTTGCTGGAATTGAACTCAGGAGTTCTGGAGTTTCTAACCACTGAGCAACCACTCCAGCCCACTTTTTGGATTTATTTATTTGTTTGTTTGTTTGTTTATATGATACCCACCACTGTTTCCCCCCCTCCTCTTCCCAGTCCCCCTCCAGCTCTCTCCTCATCCCCCCACTAATTTTTCAGAGAGGGTAAAAACTCCCAGGGTGAGTCAACTCAGCCTGCATATCTAGTTGACATAGGACCTAGTCTTCTTCCCCAGTTTCAAAATTGAGCAAGGTGTTCTTCTGTAGGAAATGGGCTCCAAGAAGTCAGTTCATGATATGCTCTGACTGAAAGAGGCTTCACAAACTTTCCAAGCTGTTTGACTGTCATCCATATTAGGAGGACTTAGTTCCTTTCCATGAATGTTCCTCAGCTGTCATTTTAGAAGTTAGTGAGTTCCCAATAGCTCAGGTCAGCTGTCTCTGTGGGTTTGCTCATCATGATCTTGATTCCTTTGCTCATAATCTCTCCAACCTCTCTTCAGCTGAACTGGGAGTCCGACCCAGTGCTTAGCTGTGGATTTCTGCATCTGCTTCCATCAGTTGGCGGATGAAGTTTCCATGATGTCAATTGTAATGTCTATAACGTCAAGGTGGCCATTCATTTGATTATAGGGGGAAGTCCAGTTAGAGTACGGGTGTGACAGAGAGGGAGAGCAAAGATATAGATATCTTGACAGTATGTGTCATTGTGGGGTTAAAGAGAAACCTGATGCTAGAAAAACACCCAAGAACTAACAAGATGATCCCAGCTAAGACTCCAAGCAGTAGTGGAGAGGGTCACATTTTAGTTTTTAAAAATCATTCTCCAATGCTCTGTCTTCCCAACACTGAGTCATAACTGCCTCTAGCAAACTTTCCTCGGTTGCACTTTGCATTTAATATTGGTAAGCAGTAATCTTTATTCCCATGTCTCAGGGTAAGTCACACATATATGGTCATCTTCCCTTGTACACTAACATTTCATATACATATTTTAACAGTTAATGGGAGATACATATAAAATCCCATGTCCTGCTTACCTACTTATGTATTTTTTTTTGTTTTATTATAGTGGATTTAAATCTTTTTAAAGTTACTAGTAGAAACTCTCAATTTTATAGTTAAATGACAAATTTTAGAAATTTTATTTATAATACATGTCCTCATATATTTATTTTGTCTGAATATCTATTTTTACATATTAATTAATCTAAACAATTTAGCTTTTGTTTGTACATGATATGTAAATGCATACCTACTTATTCTTTTTACTTCTTAATATTTATTTTAATTCTTTATAATTATTGTAAGCTTGGAAAATCCATGTTTATGGCCTCTTTGACCAAGCTATTTAATCTTCTATTATGAAATAATAATCTTGGAAATTTTTACTTTAATAAACAGAATGATGTATTATATGCTAGTCTGTTGAAAAAATTTGGTGATGGCCAACATTTCATTAATTTATACTTTTTACAAGTGCACCATTTGGTGAGCTTAGTCTTATTTGCTTCACATTCTTTGTGTGTGTATCTGAACCTTTGAGAAAGTAGCATCTTCTCAGGCTTTGCAGACTGGTGTTATTTGGAAAGCTCTTTACCTATTGCCACATCCAAACTCTGTGCTGGCAATTGAGCATCATGCAAAGACTGCCTTTATTAATTGGGTCCTTAGAAGGTTAGCCTTTTGCCTGAATAGAAAAGTGAGTGAGTTTAAAATCTGTTTATAGAGGATCAAGTCTCAAGCTCAGAACCAGTGATGTGCATCTCTTGATTGCAGTCACAGAAATGGGCCTGAATATGTATGCCTGATGATAGTCCTAAACTAAGTCCTAAATTGTAGTCATAAGTTTCTGGCCTGGCCTAGCCCCAAAGTCCTTAATTGATGTCTTTCATTCCCAGGGAATCACACAAAGACTTATGTTAATTATACGCTGGTTAGCCTATGGCTCAGGCATATTACAATCTAACTCCTCCACTTTAATCCACATTTCTTATTTATGTTTAGCCACATGGCTTGGTATCTTTTCTCAGGGCAGCATTCTCATCCTTCTTCCTCTGCATCTCCCTGTCATCTCTTTCTCTATTCGTTGGCTTCTCATAATTCTCCTAGTCTTGTTGCCCTGCCTTTACTTTGTATCTAGCTACTTGACCAATCAGTGTTTTATTAAATCCGTATTTACAATGACAAATATTTACATTGTACAAAAGCATAATCCCATAGCAGCTTCTGAAGCCTAATTCTACAGTATAAGAGAAAGATTCTAATATCACTAATAACATAAATAATCCTTAGAAAGCAGCTATTGTTGTTAATTAATGTCTGCTAGGGGAAAAAGCCCTTGAGATACTACTAATTCTCAGTAGATAATCTACAGTCATCCACACACAGGCAGCAGTATATGGACAAAATGGCTTAAAAAATGAAGTTGGCACAGAAAGTAGTGGAGATAGGAAGAATTAGAGGAATGGTAAAAGGAAGTAGATTTGTAAAACACATTATATGCAAGTATAAAATTCTTAAATAATAAAAATAATTAAAAACATAATAATTCATTACCTAAAGAATATGTTTGTTGTGAGGTATGTCCATATGTTTTGAAGATGTTTCTGTCCTGAGGGGAAATCTTCAATGACAGAAAAAGTAAAGGAATGTAAACTTACAGTCTGAAATTAAATAAAAATCTTACAATAGGAAAAGCACATCTACATATAATTTTGTTTTAAACAGCAAAGCAGTGAAGATGGCTTATGAAACTTTTTCTATTTTTACCCTTCATGTGTCCATATTTTGCAAAGGAGACAATAACAAACACAGCATGGAATTAGATTTAGTAATAGGAAAAGTCATTTTATAAGTAACAAAAATTTTATTACCATCACAATTTTAGGGCGCTGGGAAGCAAAAATGACCATCTTTGGCAAGTGTTTGTACCTGAGAAGTACCCCTAGCTCATAGGAACATAATTTTTGCTCTAAATACAAATGCCATGTAAAATATAGTTTTTTCATAATACAACCTAGATGTCCCTCAACTGAAAAATGGACTTAAAAATTGTGGTACATTTACACAATGGATTATTACTCAGTAGTTTAAAAAAAGTGACATCCTAAAATTTGCAGGCAAATGGATGAATTTAGAGAATATCATTCTGATTGAGGTAACACAGGCCCAGAAAGATAGACATGGTATATACTCACTCATAAATGGATTTTAGACATAGAGCAAAGACTATCCAGGCTGCAAACACAACCCCTGAACAGCTTGGGAACAGAAGGAACTTAAGAGAGAAATCAAGAAATACCCCTGGGAAGAGGCAATAGAGAAAATCTCCTGAATAAAGTGAGATCATAACAGGGAGCAAGCAAGGAGACGTGGAAACAAGTCATGAAAAAAAAAGGAGATGGTTAAGAGAAATGAGAGAGAGAGAGAGAGAGAGAGAGAGAGAGAGAGAGAGAGAGAGAGAGAGAGAGAGAAGGGGAAGAGGAGGAGAAGAGAAGAGAAGAGAAGAAAAGAGAAGAGAAATGGCTATCTTGATAGAAGAAGCCACTGTGGGGTTAGAAAATAACCTGGTGCTAAGGAAACCTCCAAGAACCCACAAAATGTCCCTGGCTAGGACTCCAAGCATTCCTCTATAATCAAATGAATAGCCACTCTAATTGTCATTATAGAACCTTCATCCAATAATGAATAGAAGCAGAAGCAGAGACCCCTGGCTAAGTACCAGGTTGAGCTCCCAGTCCAACTAAGAGAGAGAAAAGAGATAGTACATGAGCAAAGGGATCAGGATCATGAAGAGGGGACCCCCAGAGATGGCTGACCAGAGCTATTGGGAGCTCACTGAATCAGTAAAAGCAAACAAACAAACAAGCAAAAAAAAACAAAAACACTGAGGAAACTAAACTAAACTAAACACTGAGGGATAACGCTCCAAGGCAAATGACTGTCAAATTGTGTGGGCAGTTAGTGGAGCATCCTGCAGTAGGATCAGAGCATGTTCCTGGTGCATGAACTGACAACTCGGAGCCCTGCAGAGGAACATCTAATCCAGCCTTAATGCTGAGATGTGGGACTCGGACCCACCTCAACTGGACATGCCTGACTGAGCTGACCCACCTTGGGACTCCTTGCCCTCCTTGGGGAATGGGTGGGGCCATGGGGTGGAGGGGGGCTGGGGGAGGACTGGGAGGGACTGGGAAAAGGGAAGGGAGGGGGGAGCAGTAGCATACATGGAGAAAAATCCTTAAAGTAAAATTTAATAAATAAAAATATGAAAAAAGAAATCATTTTAGGGTTCATTCCATAATATTGGGATAACTTCAGCAGAACTAGGTACAAGAAGACAGATACTCATTGAATTCATTTTCTAGAGGCATTATGGGAAAATAGAATTTAGGTTTTAATCATTAGGCCTATATAGTTGAAGGCAAAGAGTCTTATGAAACCATTTCAGACAGAATATTTAACAACATGTATATACATAGGGGTGAGCCAAGACAACAGAAACCAGTCATGGAATTTCAAACTTGAAATTTAGCAAAATAAATTATCTAGGGTTTAAGTAGTGGGAAATCACACACTGATGGCCCTCATTGTTATTATGAGAGAAAACTGAAGTGAATAATGCTCCTGTATGTCCTGCATGTAGACCTTTGAGTCAAGTTGCCCAAATGCTATTTCATATTTGAACTTATCTATAATAAAATTATGACAATTATTTTAATATAACAAACCCAACTCCTTCAATGTTTCTGATGGATTGGAATTGACCTTCATATAGATGAAGCTGTTTGTCTCTTGCCAAACACACAAAATAAAAATTTTAATAGTTAACATGGGAGTTTAATATTTAGTTTTTGTGATGTTAATATGCCTGTTGTAGTTTAATCACAATTTATCAACCACATGATATAATAAAAACCCTAGACTTTAAATTTTGTCACAAAAATGGTAAGGAGGCTAAAACCCTGGTTAATAAAGCAGACATACATGCTGAAACAAGAAGATGCTCATTATTGCTAGTCATTTTTTAGAGCTAGTATTGAGATCAGTTGGTCTTTAAAATCAATGATCTAGGTGGGAAAGTCAGCTTAGCTGTTAAGAGTATTCGTTGCCCTTATGGAGGACCCAAGTTCAAGTCCTAGCATTCCCATGGTGGTTCACAACCACCAATAACTCCATTACCAAAAAAATCTGAAGCCTTCTTCTGACCTCCATAGGCTCTAGACATACATATGGTGCACATACAAACATGTAAGCAAGACACTCATCACATTTAAAAAAATAAAATCTAAAAATCTCTGACCCCAAATCAAATCAATTCTGTATTCTCTTTGCCTTGTGAGGCCCAGGGTGATTGACATTTTTCATTATTAGGAAAATGCAAAATGTACAACATTGGTCACCAATTATTCACTATTTTTTTTAAAAAATTATATTCTTAAAATATAAAACTATCTGTGGATAATCTCCTGGATTCTTGGCTAATTGTTTTACTTCACCTTCACGAAGTATCAATTAAACTTTCAGTTGATCATACTCAAAGTGCTTACCAGACATTAATCTTAATTCCAATTCAATGGAACAATTATTTGTAATACTTGTGAGTGGTCTTTTTGTTGTGGCTGGAGGGGTTTGTTTGTTTGTTTATATGTATATCATTAAACATTTAGGAAATTAAAGTGCTATGCATAATTGAAGATTTCTAATCTAAGAAAGTAATTTGAACTAATAGATTAACATTTTAAAAGATTAAAACTACTTTGTCAATGAATTTGGAATATGAAATCACTATATATGTAAACCACAAATTATAAACTTTGTCAAAATCTACAAACTTATCAATTTCTCTTATTGTTCAAGTTTAGTTTGGTTTATACATTTAAGCTGTAGGGTTTCATTATAATATAAAGATAATCACACTAGACCAAGATGTATGTATGTATGTGTCTGCTTGATAAAGGACTGTGGTTTGGTAGAGAAACATGGTTTTCATTTTCATGGAGTGCAAAGGGAAATCACGTGCTTTTTGAGAAGGCAGAACAAAAGAGATTCGCTATTTTCACCAACATGCTAAGCGAGAGGCTGTAGTTCAATGATTTGAGAAATAAGAATCTTGACAGGTCTGCCCTCAGAGGTCATCTTTACACATAAAATAGCGCATGCAAAAGGCATGTCTGAAATTGAAAACACATGCTGTGTGCCACAGGCAGATGTGTTTCCATTCTGGCTTGCTTAAAAAATTATTGTATTTTGAACACAAATATTATGAGGCAAAATAATACTATGTACAGAGCTAAACAGACAGGGTTATGCATTGTGTGTAAAAGAACAAGCACGGGGAAGCTGTATTTTTATAATAGTTGGCAATGCGAAACAAGAGCTTCTTTTTCCATAAAATTTTCTTGATACTAAAACTACTGTCAGGCATCTCATGTAATTTTCCTGCCCTCAGAGATTGAAATATTCAGTTGACTTCTTAAAAATACAAATACTTCCCAAATCCAATCACTCAAGAAAAAAAAAAAAAAAACTGGAAGAAAATCTTTGTGCCAATTGCATGAGCAGTTATAGGCAGCAATCATTACCTGCCATTGATGATATATGAATTTTAGGAATCAATATACCATCTTCACCTCTGCATACATTTTAAAATCCCTAAATTGAATACTAAGCAGAAGTGAACAGAAAGGAGATGCTGCTGCCTACGTGAAGAAGTTGGTGAGGAGAAATGATAGAAATTTACACAGGATGCTAGGCAACTATTGACTCTGGTAATCAGCAAATATAGCCCTGGCCATGGTGTACACATCAATATATTGCTGCAACAACAGAAAGGCACAACACAGTACATCTGCCTTGTGTTTGATGCTATCTCCAATTATTTTGACAAGTCAGTTTATGTGTTTTGATGTTTCATCTATAGAAGCAAATGAACAACATTGCATGCTGAATAGGTAGGAACAGACTATTTTTAAAATCTCTTTCCTAAAAAATTGTTAACCAGCATCAATACCCAACAGAATAGATAGACCTCAATCTATCTAAGAATTTTTGCATGTTATTGTGACAACAGACTGCAGCTGAACTAGGTTTGGATTCTTATAAGTTACTGACCTCAAGAGATATTAGTTAGTATCTTCTTCTTTTTTGAGAAATGGGTTGCTGTTTATGGGTTAGTGAGTAGGCTCTAAACAGTGTTTAATCCTGTTTAACCCTGATCTAACTACACCCAACCATAGCTAAGCTTGACTCATAAAAGGTAGCACACAGTAAATGGCATTGCTGCTTCATATTTGTTCACTTTACTTAAATTTCAAAATATAAAGTTTCACACAATCAAGAATTCCAATACTGATTTAAAAAAAAAAAAAAAACAAAAAACAGAGAAAACAATTTTCAATCTCTAAGCCATTGCCCACTGGTCTGGGATGGTCTTTTTTGCTAAATTACTGGTTTTGGAGCATTTCTAGTGGATGATGATAAAAATTATGTGTTTCCTAATAAACTTCATCTTAGAAAATACTTAGGTGAAGATGTATCATGAAGACAATATAGAGGGTTTTCATAACTTCACCCTTGGTATTTTCAATTGCAAGTGCTATACTACTGTATATTCCTGCCACAACTAATTAGTCAATATAAACAAATTAATATTAAAGTTCAGATTTTCTCAAAATTCTTGTTTTACCTCTGTGCTTTCTCTGTTACAAAGTCCTATCCAAAATACCAAGTCACATCTTTGAGGTTTCTATTTCTTAAACTTGTGATTAGATGACCTTGAGAGATATTTTGTTTACTGTCCCTCAGATTAGATTTGATCTGGCATTTTTCTCATGATAAGAGGGGAGGGATTTATATTGTCCAGGAGAGAACAGCAAAAGTTAATTAAGCTTTCACATGAAATCCAGCAGTACATAATACCAGTGTGATTTACCAGCATTAATGCTGACTCGGCAAGTGGACTCAGATAGATTTGTCAAATTTCTTCAGTAGAAAATCAATAACACCCAGCATATAAAACTTAAAAGAGGGATTGACAACTTCATCAAATTAAAACCTTTCACTGTGAAATACAGAGAAATACTAAAAGACAATACAACTAAAACTGGAGCTGTGTGGGTATTTATAAATCATGACTCAACAAAAAAATATTTAACTAGCCATAAATCCAGAAAAGAAAAGAATGAATAAGAGAATAGTGACAAGTAAAAGATGTCAACAGACAGATCAATAAGAGGAATAGCCAGTAGGTACATAAGAATTTCCTAAATAGCTATAGAGTGTTTCAACTGCAATATCAATTATCACTCACAATTAAATAAATAAAATGAGGTGATGGTACAAATTCCTGTGAAAATATGAGGTAAAACCACTTGTGTAATTTTTGGTGGAAATGTAAAATATTACAGTCCCAACATAAAATTAAATTTTTAGGTCCCTTAAACTGTCAAACAAACGGCTACCATATAAATTATCAATAGGTCACTTGTACAGTAATTGTGAGGTAGTTAAAGCTCATTCTCACTTTAAAATTGTGTGTAAATGTTAATAGACATGTGATTTAATTTATTAAATCAGAAACATAAAGATGCTTAATCATGGATCCTGTGTAGATAGGTGGTGATAGTATTAACAGCTGCAAGATTCCTTCCTTGTCTACCATTGACGTGCCTGCACAGAAGAACCTGATCTGTGCCCTAGATCTCTATACACAGAGATGAATGGGGATCTCTACAGCCTTTCTCCACAAATTCAACACCATGTCTCTCAGATGTTGAGCAAAATTGGAGGCACACAAAACTCCTTTCAGATGATAGAGCATGTGAATGTGATGGACTACTTCTGGGTAAGAAGTACTAATAACATTTCTGGACTGTGTGCTCTGTGGATGAAGCAGTAGCTAGAGCTGTAACATTTCTCAAGACCACCTCAGCATGCACCTGGGGAAAAGAAACCATAGCGTTCTTCGTTTTGGTACTCACAGATGCCCCTGTATCCAGTGTGGTGTTGAACATAAGGTAAAAGGAACCCCATGAGTGACATCTTTCAATGTTTCAGTGGTTAAACCTGAAATCAACCTCATCCCTAGTCTCAGGAATCAGTCCTTCTAAGTCTTTAGTCTCTGAGATTTGTGTACATTGTTCTCCTCTGTATTAGAATGTCAATCTACATTGAAACACTCCCACACACTTGTGATTGACATTCTAATGAACCAGGTTTGATTTTTACACTGACTATGTAGCAAATCATTGCAATACACATCTAGGGTCTCTCAGAGTTTTTATATGTAGGAAATAAGCATGCAAAATAATTGTATACAAAGTATACAAAGGACATGCCATACAACCATGTTTACTGGAGCACTATTCACAATAGTTAAGACATGGAATCAGACTTGACGTTCACCAAAAGATCTACAAAATAAATGTGTGTATACGTGTATATATACTTATATACAGATACAACAGAATATTACCTCACCAGTGAGAACGAAAGCCTGCCATTTTCTACAAAATAAATAGAACTAAAGGAATCATGCTATTCAAAATAAAGGTAAAAAAAACCAAGTCTTACATGCTCTCCTTCATATGTAGAAACAAACCAGAAATGAATGAAAAAAGTAAGTCAACCCAAATTAGAATAATAATTATGAAGGAATGAATGGAAAGGGTGCAAAAAAGAGGTAAGGAAAAAATGAATGAAAGCTGGAAAGATGTGACCAATGCTCACTGTATGCATGTATGGAAATACTATGGTGAGCCAGCCCACTAATATTGACTCTAAGATCAATAAAAAATCGATGTCAAAATACTTCAAATCTATACAATATCTTATTAGTTTAGTTCTACCTCAATAAGCTAAAAAAAAAAAAACAAGTTTCTTGAGCTAAGTTCGAGTTTTCCTTGGCAATAGATTCTGCAGAAGAGCTTTAGCTACTATCTTGACATCTTGCTTCTGGTTATCAGGAAGGTGGTGCATTCTTACACATTGTCTTGCATGTATATGTCACTGTATATTGATTTTTCTTGGCAGTGGACTATGAACTGTTGAAGGAGTTTACCCCATGTTTATAACTAGGCCTAATGTGAAAATAAAATTGAAAGACTAAAATGTTTTTGAACCTCTGAAAATAATTCTTTGCTACTCAGCATAGTTGAAGAGCATTGGAAACATTCCTTTGCCAAATGATTTGATTGCTAATCTGTTGGTGATGACATTTTCCTCCGTTGTAAGACATGGTAACTAAAAACAGGTGGAAGTGGCCCTTTTCCCTTAAAAGGTTACCAGACAGAGATGGAAGGGCCACTATGTAACCTCAGGAAATCACAATCATATTAATTTTAGAGATTGGCTTTATTTAAGTTTGCATTTTATATTGCTTGCAAACGATATTTTTATATTCTTGGACAATTGGTCAGAACAAGAAATTTTAACTTGTCAAAATTATAAGGTTAAGTAAATGTTTTTCTCTTTATTCAAGCATAGTTGGAATTGAATACCATTTTGCTTCAAGTTAGCTACTCATGTGTACTGTGTGTTAACTAACCTACCTTATCAATTCCAGATTTAGATTTTTTTTTCTTCCTTCTTTATTTTGTATTTATCAAAAAAAAACACAGTAAAAAGAATTTAAAATGTGGAAGAGTTAACAATAACTATACAGAGGATAAGAATGATAGGCATGGCTTATCAAGGGGAGAAATACAAATAAGATTGCTACACCTATATTTTCTTTGTGTTCATCTTTCCCTCTGAATTTTTTTTTTCATCCCTGTATATCCTT
>PVIH01008747.1:0-88186 GCA_004025045.1 Sigmodon hispidus
CCTCCAGTGGTGACAAGAGTCCTCCAGTGGTGACAAGAGTCCTCCAGTGGTGACAAGGGACCTCCAGTGGTGACAAGGGTCCTCCAGTGGTGACAAGAGTCCTCCAGTGGTGAGAAGGGACATTGGGGGAAGGGAATGAGGCAGGTTTTGTTTTCTTTGGTTCTGTCTGTTCTTCAGCCCAAACAAATGGGCAAAAATGGCTGGTGGCGTTGCTTTGGTGCACAGCAGTGGTTTACAGTCCTGACTGGAGTCCCTTGCCCTTGCTGTCCCCATTGCCTGGGCCCCTCCGGGAGGGAGACTCTTCCTGGTGTCCAGAATAGCCTTCCCTGAGGACCCCCACTCCCTCCGGATTCACTGTACACTTTATCTTAGTCCAGCACTCCAAGGATACAGAGCTTTATTAGATAAATACCCAGGGTTCCAGGGTTCCTGCCCTCCCCTGAATTGTGGCCGAGCCACATAGTTGACTGTAGATTTTCACCTTAGGAAACACCAAAAGTACTCATGCAATTCGTTGCCAGCTGCTGGGAAGACAGGGGTCAAGTGCCTCCTGCTTATCTGTGATCTGGGAAATTTAAGTCTAAGGATCCTCTGATACTAGAAGTAGGATATTTATATTTTATTTATTTTTAAAACATTCATTTTATTTGTGTACATGTGTGTCTGTGTGCCCTCAGAAGGCACAGAAGGTGGGTGTCAGATTCCCTAGAGCTGGAGTTACGGGCTATTGTGAGCTGCCAGATACAGGTTTTGAGAAGTGGCCTTGCGTTCTCTGCAAAAACAGCACATGATCTTAAAAACAAAGTCATCTCTACAGTACCTATGTTTATTGTCTTACAGGAGGTATACCCAAAGGATTTCCAGTGACCAGATTACAGAGACACCTACACATCCATGGCCATAGCTGGGCCACTGATGATAGCTAGAAAATGAACCTGCCTATTTGTCCAAAACAGGTTAAAAAAAGTGGGGCATATATAACATGAAATTTTATTCAGTCATAAGGAAAATAAGATTATAACATTTACCATTTATGGGTAAATCGATGGAATTGGAAATCATTATGGTAAGTGAAATAATCCGGACTTGAAAAGACTAATACTACATCTTCTCTTTCATGTATAAAACATAGATTTAAAATTATGTGTGTATGTGAATGTGTATGTATATATGTTTATGTATTTGGTGTTGTGTGTATTGGGTGTCTTAGGGTTTCTATTGCTGTGAAGAGACACCATGATCAAGGCAACTCTTATAAAGAAAAACATTTAATTGGGTGGCTTACAGTTCAGAAGTTTACTCCATTATCATCATGGTGGGATATGAAGAAATAAAACACCAATTACCTTCAATATTACTTTAAAATTTAATTTTAAAATAATGATATCTAATGCAGATTGTGAGGAGCCAGATCCCACAATTTAATTCAGAGAAATAAAAAAATTCTTAGAATATCAAAGAGATAATAAAATATCTATCTGAGATAATTATGAATAAATTTCTATCTAACTAACTGGTAAAGTAAGGAAACATGCATACCTTCTGATAGTAACTTTCTCTTTTCCTTCTTAAAATTGATCTCTGGCTCTTTCTTATATTTATGGTTGTGAGCCAAGCCTTTAACGGCTGAGCCATCCCTCCAGCCCTCTCTGGCTCTTTCTATTCAGCTACATATCTCCACATTTCTGCATTCTATATATACAACTATATGTCTTACTTTACATACATATGGAGATACATCTCTATATACACTTACATCTATTTTCACGTCTTTATATCTTTCTTTTACATACATTTCTCTTCCACATCTTTTTATACAGTTTCATCTTTCTTGCCTCCACAGTTACAAATCTCCATACAGCCATAGCTATTCAATTAAAATACATAATTCTCTCACCATATAACATTTTACATTGTTCTTACACACTTTCCTATAGCTCTTTGTATAGTTCCTACATGGAGCAACAGCTCTTCCACACAGCTTTATCTTTTACATACATACTCACACAATATGTTTCTTCTACATCATTCACTCATTATTTGCTCAACTACTCTCTCATTCATTCTCTCACATGTTTGTCACCTTCTCTTTAGGCTTCTTCTTCTTCATTATTTCTCACTCAGCACACATACACTCTCATTCTCTATTGCAGCTGCTCTTACATACTTTCATTCATACATACTCATTCCTCCTCCGCTCTTCCCCCCTACATTGCTGCTGCTCCCTGCTTCCTTAGCCAAATTCCAGACAATTATATGTTACATTTCATGCCCCAACCCATTCTCCTAACACTTGAAGTCACAAAGTTTTTCTCAGGCAGTAAGGTCACAAAGGCCAGCCAGTATAAATGTTTGGCTATGCACGTAATTTTTTCCAGACAGAGAATGACATTGAAATTCAGGAGTTAATAATAACAGTAGCAGGTTGAACCTTGAATAGTCAGGGTTCATGCAGAAAGTCAACTATTGCAAAGTGGGGTATGTCTCAAAACAGCCTGGCCTTGATTCAGCAATTAAACAACATCTGGGAACTAGTCTTTGTGTATTTTCTGTAGGGGCAGTTTAGTCTGTCTAAATTTGTTCTGAAGTCTAAAATTAGTTGTCTTTGAGACTGAAAATACTGTTACTTTCCTATGTCAGTAAAGAATATTCTGGTATTATTTCAATACATCAGAATTATATAGCTTAAACAGAAATAAACTTTCTTGACTATCCACAACTAAAAATGTGCCCAAAGATGTAAAACACACTAGCAATGGGCTGTGGAGAGAACCTCACGGCTGTTCTATTAGGGAGGCATAGCAGTGGCTCCCGAGAAAGTGTCTCTGTCAGGTGGGGCTCCCCATCAGGGACTTATACATCTGGTGGGTCAACTTATTAAACACTAGTTGTCACCTGCTGTATACCCCACGGGCCTCAGCAGATAACCGTGTAAATGAGGTGAAAAATATGCCAGCTGACTGACATAATCATTCATTCCACAGAGTCAAAAAATATCACCCTGTGACCTACCAACACCAAAAATTATGTATCATTTGAAAAATAAAAACTTAAGCTAAAAAATAAAAGAACATATTAAACTCCCAAAAATAAATATCATGAGCAAAATTCAGTCATTGTGATTTAGAAGAGATCAAGCGTTCTAACTCAGCTACACCTTCAAGACCAAAGGAAAACAGGAGCCTTTGTAACCTACCGGCTGGCAGCTTCTCTTGTTGATCTTGGCATCACATTTTTATTTGCTAGCAAATTAATTTGGGTAGTGATCCCTATCGTGAGTCTTTGGAATGGCTTGCAGGGCTGATTTTATTACAGGAGGCCTCTTCTCTGCTGGCTGCAGAATACTTTCTCAAGGAGCCAGAGCTAGCACAGGTGTGGCCCGGTCCGCACAAGGTCGATGACCGGGAGAAGCTACTGTATTTTATCTGAAAGAGTGACATAGATGAGTTCCAGCCCAGTATCTTTCCTCCAGCCTTCAGCTCTTGAAATTCTGCACTGGCTCACCCTGGCAGTTGTCAGTGGAGCTAAGAACTTACACAGAGGGAAATCTTGTACTTAGAGGCTGACTTCTCTCTTCAGGGTCCCTGTTTTCTGGTGAATTGTCTCTAATGTCTGTTCCCCATCTCCTCAGATAGTGCCCTTGGCTCCCCAACACTTCTTTCCTCAGTGGGATAGCTCATTGCCTTCCAATCTCTTGCTTGTCACACTTCTCTTCCATATCCCCGGGGCTTTAACTAATCCACTTATCCCTGGGAAACTCCTAGGCGAATGTCACAGCTGATGATATTTGGAAAGTACACAAGAAACACTTGCCTTTCATAAACTCTAAGACACCCCCCCCCCAGATATGTGACACCCTAGCCAAAAAGGACATTTGGGTACAAACAGGAAACAAGAAAATGAATTGGGAATAAGGCTATAAATTAGTACTGTTTGGGTAATTTATGTCCTGAGATTGATTCAAACAACTATCTACTTATCTCCAAATGAAAGAAATGCCCCCCCCTACTTCTAGTTTAGCAAATCCTTAAGTACACTGTGGTTACTACAGGAGCCTGGATGACTCAGAGGCAGCTGCATCATTGCAAAGCCCACCCCAGCACAGGTGATGACTCACAAAAACCTTATCTCATGAGCTCCCTGCCAACTTTCAGCATCTCCAAAGGTGGATCTCCTCTCTCCAGCAACTGCAGCGCTGGGGAGGGTCCTGTGAACAGTGGGGCTGGGTGAGTTTCTGGAGCATCCTGTTTAGTGAGCTTCCTGGGTAGGGTATGTTTTCTGTCTTAGGAGTTCCTCTCCCCTCCAGGAGGGAAAATTCCAACAGCAGCTTTTGTCTGCTCTTTGCACAGTACTCTGCAGCTATTTGCTAGTTAAGGGGAAGCTGTTTGGGCCGCCAATTAGTATTAGCTAACTTCCCATAGGCTTGTTTGTGGTCGGTATACTGCTTCCGTGATTTCTGCTTGAAATTAAAGTAAGGAACTGAGAACTCTGTATCTAGCCAATCAGAAATAGCAATGAGTGGGAAAGTTCATTCACATCAAGTATTTAAAAACAGTTAATTAACATCGAGATGAAGTTTAGACATTCAAGAAAAATTTTAAAGGACTGGGAAATAGACAAGTAACTAAGTGTCCTGGTCACGGTGCTGTTTGCAGGGGGTGGGTGACTGGGTGTCCTACCCAGGGTGCCATCTGCAGAGGGTCTGCTTTTCTCACCTCAACACTGAAAAAAGAAACTGACTTTAGTACACTTGAGTCTCATTTTCAAACATAAATACACTGTTCTCAAGAGATGTGTCCTTGATTGTTACTCTGGGATTATGAAGGCATCTTGCTTTTAATTTTGATTAACTAAATAAACAAATAAATAATGTACTTCTTTGTATACAGGGCCTCACTATGTAGCCCTAGGTGGTCTAGTACTTTTTGTGCAGAGCAGGCTAAGGTCAGCTTCACACATATGTGCCTGCCTCCGCTCCTAAGTTCTGATTTTCTGTGTATGGGGTTATTTGATCTGATTGAAGCATCAAATAGTTCCCTTGTTAACTAGTAATTCAAACCATTTATCTCTGTTTTTTTCTGTGTCTGTCTGTCTGTCTGTCTGGCTGGCTGACTGTCTTCACAGGAGTCTGACCTTGCTGTGATAGAAGTTCGGGACCTCTAAAGCTGGGATAGACTCTCTTGCTCTAAGCCATTCAAAGGTTTGTGCCCAAACATCAACATCCTACTAAAGGCCAAGGCTCTGTAGGCCCCTGATCTAGCAAAGCCCTACATACCTGCTCAGCTTTATCCATGAGGATTGAAGTTCTGAGTTCATTTCTTTCATGCTTATATTTGTTTGTTATTTTCAAAATCAGATTAAAGAGTCCCCATCTGTTTTTCTTTTTGCTTTTAGTTTTGTAAACAGTGAGTGCCTATTGAGTCCTATTGTTTCTGCACTGTTATTTAGGATGGGTCTGGGCACTCTGCTGTCAAGTTTTATGTTGCTGTAAAATGAGTTAAGAATTTCTACCAATCTTTTCTCACCTTAAAATGAATTCATATATAATATTTTAAACATTTTGAGCTTTTATTTCTTCTTGAATTAGTTTTGCAAGGTTATATAGTTGTAAAACTGTCCACCCTAAGATTTAAATCTCTGGGGATCATATGGCCTGTGGCCCTAAGCACCCACTACATCTTGTGCTTAGTATGTTCTTTGCTATTCCCTGTATTCTTTGTGTTATACTCATTTTTTTTTTTACAGAATAATCTCAGCAAAGGCTTGCACATTTTATTAATCTTTTTAAATTCTAGCTTTGATTTTTTACTTGTTCAGTTTTCTCCATTGATTAGATTTGATTTGGTTTCCCTAACCTTGCCTGTAACATAGACACAAGAGCCCTGGTCAGCTTCAAATATAGTCTTCTCAAGCTCATGATGCAAATATCAGACAAGGTCAAGGTCAATGAACATCCAAAAAAGAAGTCTTTTCATTCTGATTAGTATTAAAGTACAGTTTATGAAAATTACATATTCACCAAGTGATGATCCAAATAGACCAGAGATTACATTGGAAATGTCACATCTGACAAGATAAATAATAAAAGCAGGCCAGCATGGCTTGAGACTGTAAGCACATATTTAGCGAAGTAATAAAAATGCCCATTTTCTGAATTCATTTATTGAATATTCATCTTAGTATTTATGTGGTATTTTCAGGGTAACAGAGGCATATTGGTGAACAAATCCAACAATCTCTACCCTCCTCAACCTTGCATTTTAGTAAAGGAAACATAAATAGAAAAATAAAAATTTGTTACATGATTTCTGGTAGAGATATGGGATGTAAAAAAATGCATATAGAAGTCAGTCAATTTAGGCTTTCTTTGTGTCAATGGATATCTGGTAGTGAGCTTGCTGTAGTTATTTTGGGGGGATTAAAAGCCACCACAGGCAGGTCTGACCTCTGGCCCAAATGTGGCCGGAAATCATTTACAACAGATGAAGAAGGGCAGAGGCAGAAAAAGGCTCTTCAGGCTGCCTCCCAGAAGGCAAGATAAAATGGAGCACAGGTAAAGCCATGAACACTTGGGAATACATAAGTTAATAGACAAGGGTTGTTAGATTATAAGAGCTAGTTGGTAACAAGCCTGAGCCATAGGCCAAAAAGTTTGTAATTAATATAAGTCTCTGAGTATTTTATAAGTGGCTGTGGGACAGTAGATAGGAGAGATTTTGTCACATGGGCCCAAGACATATCAGAAAACTGTGGCTACAGGAGGAGACCCTTGTAAGATTTCCAGAGGCAAATGATGGATTCTGAAATATATTCCCCATTGAGAACACCATAGACTGATGTTTGACTGCTCTGTTGTCATGTTAACCAGTACTGGATAAAAGCTGCAAAGATCTCTACTCCTGAAGACACCATGGTTATCAGGTTCAGCCTAGGTGTACCCAACTCAAGCCTCCCCCTTTCACCCCAAATTCTTCTTTGCTCTCTTGAATTGGGTCAAAAGATATTTTCTTGAGATTGTAGAGGCAGGGTGTAGGTGATGCAGGTACTCAGGAGATACTACCAAAAATGTATCCTACTTTGAACTTTTGAAAGTGTTTTCTTGACTACATCCTCTGTTTTCCACAGGAAGAGTAAGCCAAGCCGTTGTCAATAAGACAATTGCCAATGGGAGATAGAACTGGTCAGCAAAGTCAGAAAGTAGGACTTCCTGAAATGATATTTGGCTCAAGAAATCATTCACTCAGCTGCCAATTATTCTTCAGAATGATTCACATATTACTTTTATTGTGATGTTGCAAATAATGATTCTCAGATGGCCAGCCATTACCTCTTTGTGATCTAACTTCTACCTGAAAGCACGAAGACAAAGTTTACATCCTTAATAAATGTAAAACCAAGAGACATGTTTCCTGAAATCATGCATTTTTATCAGCTTTACTAGCTTCTAGCAACAACTCTGAATGAAAAGCATAAGATGAATTAAGCACCTAAGTCAGAGAAGGCAAAGAAGAAAAGGACTAAACATAAATGGCATCCTAGTCAGGGTCTCTATTGCTGTGAAGGACACCATGATCAAAAGCAAGTTGATTTGGCTTATGCTTCTATATCCATAGTCCATCACTAAAGGAAGTCAGGACAGGAACTCAAACAGGGTAGGAACCTGAATGTGGTAGCTGATGCAGAGGTCAGAGAGGGGAGCTGCTTACTGGCTTGCTCCCTATGGCTTGCCAAGACTGCTTTCTTATAGAACCCAGGACCACCAACCCAGGGATGGCACCAATCACAATGGGTTGGACCTTCCCATGACAACAGTGGCATAGTTTTTCTGTCACCACTACCCAGACCCAAAGTGAACACACAGAAGCTTATATTAACTACAAAATGTTTGTCCAATAGCTCAGGCTATTGCAAACTAGCTCTTACATTTGAATTAACCCATTTCTACTAATAGATGTCATGCCACATAGCCTGTGGCTTTACCGGTCCTCTGACATCTTTCTTCTTGGGTGGCTCACTAGCAGCTCTCTTGTCTCTGCCCTTCTTCATCTCAGCCCTCAGGCTGACTGTCCCACCCACTTTACCCTGCCTTGCTATAGGTCCAAGAGTTTTACTATTAATCAATGAGAGTAATGCCTATTCACAGCATACAGAAGGATCATCCCACAACATTCCCACATAATTAATAAAATGCCCTACAGCCCTGTCTGTACCCTGATCTTATGGAAGCATTTTCTTAGTTGAGGTCCCCTTCTCTCAGATGACTTTACCTTGTGTCACATTGTCATCAACTTGTCAGCACAACTGAACCTTTCCCTTCTCATTGATCTCCGAGACAGCATGTTAATATTAAAATCGCAACACAAAATGTAAGTAACTTTAAAAGTCCATAATATTTACAAATTCAAACATATTAGAAGCCTAAGACCTTTAAAAATCTAAATTTTTTTTTAAAGTACAAAGTTTCTCAACTGTGGGCTTCTGTACAATAAAAAGTTAAATACTCTTTTATTGGAAGAACCAAGACATAGTTACAGTCTAAACAAAACAAAACCCAGCTCCAACTATGTAATTCACTCTAATATCAGGGATCCACTCAATGTCTTCTGGGCTCCTCCAAAAGGTCTGGGTCACTTCTCTGGTCCCACTCTCTGCTTCACATCTTGTCTCCTAAGCTACAGTTGGTTCTACCCCATGGCTGCTGCTGTTCTTGGTGGTCATCCCAAAATGCTACTACACTTTCACCTCTCCTGAGCTCCCTTCTTGGTGCTAATACTCAGTTCATCACTGAAGCAAGTCAGTACAGAAACTCAAGAGGGCAGGAACCTGCAGTCTAGAGTTAATGCAGAGGTCATGAGAGAGTGATGCTTACTGGATTTTTCAAACAGCTTTCTTGTACAACTCAGGACCACCTGCCTAGGAATGGTACAGCCCACAGTATGCTGAGCTCAGCCACATCAATCATTAATCAAGAAAATGCTGTACATATCAATCTGGTAGGGACATTTTATCAACTGAGGTTCTTCTTTCCTGCTAACTCTATCTTGTGCCAAATTGACAAAAGAACAATGACAAAGTGACTAAGACAGCCTTTCAGAAGAAGAAGGTATATGAGATGAATTGGTATATGAGTGTATGAATGAATGGATGGATGGATGGGTGGGTGGGTGGGTAGACAGATAAACATATGTGTTAATAAATAATAAATTAAATTAAAAAAACAAGTAAATGGCTCACTGATTTAGAAAGAATAATTTAAATATTGCTGGCTTCTCAAACCCATACACCAAAAAATTGTGAATTTATTTTCTAAGGAAGCCAATTAACAGGAAGAAAAGGGCAGATGTTCATAACTGTGGGCCATAAGAAGGAACTTAACCATTAAAAGACCATTCTATAGAGTATCTTTGGACCATACGAACACTCTATACCTAACCAAAAAAAAATTCCAACCACTGTTGGGAAGTAAAACTCAGCAAGAAATGCTTTGGTGACATCCATGCACATTCTTAAAGTAGTTTGAGGGACATCATGAACCACTTAAGGGGTAGGAACTTACAGGAGATACATATAGACTATATCTCATGCACATGATCATTACAGAGAGGATTAGGAAATAGCTTCTAAAAAGCAAACATAACAGGACCTGAAAGTATCAATCATCTATGTCAGTCAAAACCGGTCCACACATTCTGGGAACTCCTGCTTTCCTTTTGTAGTTAAAAGCTCCTAGACATGAAATGAGGACCTCTTGTACCGGCTCTGACTCCAGTCCACTCCTGCTCTGTGGGGTAAGCTTTTCACTTGTACTTCCCCTTCTAACACATCTTTGCCTTTACTGTTGCCGATTTCTGTATTTTGTCCAGCTCTTCATTTGAAACAAGAGCCCAGACATCCAATAGCATCATGATGGTCAACTGTATATTAAGTGAAGTTGACCATATGTTCCAACACCACCATATCAACATCCCCCAAAATGAAGTTTGTTAGATCACATACACTAAAGGAGAACAAAAATAAAGTGAACGTTTGATGGTCCATAATCTCCGAAGGCTGTAGGCATCTTAAAAATGAAATCTTTCTTCTGATTCATCTAAACAGCTAATTCTCTTGTCCTTTAAGAGAATAAGAAAGTAACAGAGTTGATCAGAATCACAGCAAATGGACTATAAACAAGATCAAGGTCAGAATTGGGCAGGCCCAGCAGGTGGGGAAGTTGTGGTAGCCCACAGTAACTGCCTTTTAAATCTGGTCCATCTTGACTTGCAGAGTAAGAGAGTTCAAAGCCTGTTCATTCCTTTGGGATTGAAGGCCATGAATGGTCTGATTAGGCTCATGGGAAAGAACACACTATCTAGCTAAATAGAGGCTGCAGACATCAGCCAGAGGTACACAGAGATAGAAAATGAAACTGCCTGCTCCTTAGCAGGACAGAATAGGGATGTGACTTTTTCTTAAGACAGAGCCTGACTGCCTATGCTGTCAGAAATGTCAGCACTGTTAGTCCTTTGCTTTCAGTTTGTATATAAGCAAGCTCAGAAATAAACTTGAGGCTGCTTTATATTGACTAAGAGCCCTCCCAACTCTGATTTTCTGTCTTCCTCTGTTCTTTCGTCTCTGAATTTTCCTAATCTTCACACCCTACTCAGCTACCCTAGGTTGACTCATTGGCTGGATCGGACAGGAAGTTTGGGACTTTGGGCCTCCTGAGCATGTCAGTTGTGGCAATATATATTTAATAAACATAGTCTAGAATATCAGAGGACAGAGTCATCCACACCCAAGCCATGAAAGTCAGGGAGTGGTGACCCATGCCTTTAATCCCAGCACTTGGAAGGCAGAGATCCTCTGGATCCCTGTGAGTTCAAGGCTGAATAGAGCCAAGCATTTGCAGCACACACCTTTAATCCTAACTCTAGGAAACTTGAACTAGGAAGCAAAATAACTGAGTGGAGAAAGAAATACAAGGCAGGAGAAGGCAGAAGTCCAGCCCTTTTTGCCTGGGTACCCATTCAGCAGGAGGACTTGTGGAGATAGGACCTACCTCCTTTGGCTCAAGGAGTTGTCTGGGTGAGAATTGGCTGTGGTTTATTCCCTGTCTCTCTGATATTTTAGCTTTTCTCCAATATCTGGCTATGAGTTTTATTATGATAAATACTACATAGAATTTGTGCAATAGCCAGTCCTTAATGACACCTAACCTCCCAACCTGGATGGAAGTTTTATGTGCTAATTTGGCTAGGCAGTTTATTTACTTCATAACATACTAACTTAGGTGCAGTTTTAATAATATTTTTCCAACTACCCACAATCAGCTGATGTCAAGTATAAGAGATTATCCCTGGTAATGGGATAATGCGTGTGGGCTGCCTGTCTGAAGAACAACCCTGGCAGGTCCTTGAAGAGGTAGAGTGTAGCTTGGGCAGGCATATTAGTTCCACCCGACCTGCCCAGCTTGTCAGCTCCCATTTTGGGTGTAAGCTAGCTAATTTCCACAAAGGTGCCAGTCCACAAAGCAAGTGTCTGGATATGTTAAAATAAAATGAGAAATATCTGTCTTTATCATTTATATCTACATCTTTATATCTATCAACTACCCATCATTGCAGCCATATATCATATGCCTATGTACCATCAATATTACCTATTTTACATATAATATATCAGTGATATCTGTCATCTACCTGCTCATCCATGTTGACTCTTTTTTTCTGGAGATTTTGGCTGATTCTGGGCCTTATTTCAATATGAATGAGTTTCTCACAGCTGTGTGGTGTCTATTGTGACTGAATTTTATGCACACTTTCATGACACTGTAGGAGATTCTGTGATGATCTGCCCAGGCTCTGAAATGAGGCCGAGCAGGTAAAAGGATTGGCAATGAGCCTGTGTGGGCTGCCCACCAGGATGGCTATCTGGCATCTAATGAACATAACTTCTGGCAGACTGACATGTATGCACAGCAGCCTGAGTTCTTGGAGAGATTATCTGTGGAAAATGAAACACATTCTGCCTGCCAGCTTTCTCTGCTCATGCTGTAATTAAGCTTCCCAATATCTGGGGCTTCAACACTTGCATGATTTTCTTAAGAGAAGGCAAGAAATACAAAGCAGTTCAATTTTAATTAAAAAGTTCATTACAAAAATGAATAAATGATGGTGCTGGTAACCACTAACTCAAAACCACAAAACTGGTGATGTCTGGTTAGGAAATAAATACCAGTTCACTCCCATATTTAATTAATCAAATTTTAATTTACTTCTGATTTCTGTAATTGAGGACTGTCAGTCAGATTGGAGACCAGAGAATAGCATCCTTAGCTTAGCTCTGGGCTCTCTTCCCTTTCTCCCCCCTCCCCCCCCCACTTTTCTCATAGTATCCTTAAAAGTCCCTATTCTGGGCTTTCTTGGATAGATTTTTCTTCTTGCTTCTTACTGATTCTGACTAAACACAGCGGTGTGGGGCAGGAGTAGGTTCTTTAACCTTGTACTGTTAACCCTGTTAGGCAACTGAGATCTTGGTAGAGAAGAGGGCGCCTCTTTTCTTTTCTGTCCCGTGAGTAAAGGATTGCCTCTCCTAAGGCAAGCTCTCCCCAGGGCCCAACTGTCAATGCTGTCTGCTTCCTGTTCTCTCAACCATCCCTTGTGTTTCATTTTTCCCCAGACAGCAGGAGAGAGGCCTAGAAATCACTGTAGAGAGTCTATGGATAACCATAGTTAGGCTGAGGCTGTAGCTCAGTTTGCAGAGGGCTTGCCTAGCAAGTGTGAAGCTCTGGTTCTATCCCCAGCATCACAGAAAGCAGAATGGAGGGGCATGTCTCTAGTTCCAGAACCTAAGATGCAGACATAGGAGGATCAGCAGTTCAAAATTATCTCTGGCTACACAGAGCATTGAAAGCCAATCTGGGCTATGAAAGACTGTCTTATAAAACAAATATAAAACAATATAATCAATAGCCATTGTCTTAGTTACAGTTATAACTGCTATAATGAAACACCATGGCTAAAAAAGCAAGTTGGGGAGGAAAGGATTTATTTAGTTTACACTTCCACAGCACTGTTTATTACTGAAGGAATTCAAGGCAGGAACTCAAACAGAGCAAAACCCTGGAGGCAGGAGCTGATGCTGAGGCCGTGGAGGAACCCTGCTTACTGACTTGCTCTCCATGGCTTGCTCATTCTGCTTTCTTATAGAACCCAGCACCACCTGCCCAGGGATAATACCATCTATAATGGGCTGGACCCTTCCCCATCAATCACTAATTCAGAAAATGCCCTACAGCTGGATGTTATAGAGGCCTTTGTTGAGGTTCCTTCCTTTCAGATGACTTTAGCTTGTATCAGGTTCATATGAAACTGTTCAGAGCAATTGACCCCTTGTCAGTTCGACACTCAAACATGTCACTGTGAAACCATAACCTTTCCTTTCTTGTTCATCCCCAAGGTCACAAATTAACCTCAACACTACAATATAAAACTATTGTAAAAATTCTATTTAGTATTTATTTAAAACCTGGAGCTAGGTATTGGGGAAAGTCTGGAATATCAGAGATATAGGGAACAAACCACAGCCAATACTCACCCAGTCAATTTCTTTTTTTATTGTGTCATTAAACCAATATCTCACAGCATAAATGAATGTAACAAATCTTAAATTAATATTATGCAATAGAGGACAAAATTAAAGAAATATTATTTTGTAATATTATTTATGAAGGAAAAGATACATTATCATACTCTCTGTGATGACAAAACTCAAATCATAGGGTAAAAGAAGGATTTAAGATAAACAATAATGCATGGAAAGTTTAGTTAAAGAAACTATAGCTGGAAATTCTCCCAATCTATAGAAACAGTTGGACATTTAAACAGATAAATCATTTCAAACATCAAATAGACACAATAAAAGAAAACTCTCAGTAGCATTATATAGTGAAAGTGGCAACATTACAAAACAAAAGCACATCACTAATGAATAGATGTGATAAGGAAAACCACTATTAGAGAGGGTTTCTATTGCTTAGAAGAGACATCATGACCATGACAACTCTTAGAAAGGAAAACATTTAATTGATATAACCACATAATCTTCAGCTTTATAAACAGAAGCAGAATCAAAATGACAGAAGCCAGCATCGATAGTGATTTTGATGACCTCCTTAATCTTACTCTTTGGAAACTGAGGAACAAAAAGTATAGGGGTTTGAAGGAAAATGCTCCCAAAAGACAGTCAATTTCCTTCTGCCTTCTGATCAAGATGTATCCAGCACCATATCTTCCTGCACACTGCCTTGCTCTCTGACATGAAGATAATAGACTAAACCTCTAAACTGTAAGCTGTTATGTCACCCAGTCAATTTCAAAGGCCAAATGCCATGTCTTCACAGGTCCTCAGACTAACTGGTCATGCAGACAGAATGCTGAACTTCTGCCTTCTCCTGTCTTATACTTTTTTTTCCCTCCACAGCTATTTTACTTTCTGGTTCAACTCTCCTAGAGTTAGGATTAATGGTGTATGCTACCTGACTGATAGGCCTTGAACTCATAGAGATCCAGAAGGATCTCTGTCTCCAGAGTGATAGGATTAAATGCATGGGTCACCACTCCCTGACCTTCATTGACTTGGCTCTGTGGGTAGCTCATCCTTTGATATTCCAGACGATTCTTATTAAATATACAATATATCACCACATAAAACACTTTACAAACTTAAAAAGAACCACAGTCTCTACAAATTCAAACACTAAAATTAAGTCTCTTGTAAAATCCAAAGTCTCCTTTAAAATCTAAAATCTTTTTTAATATTTAGTCTCTCAACTGTGGGCTTCTGTAAAATAAAAAATGAGTTAAACACGGAGGTTACTTAACATGGGAAGAATCTAGGACACCATTGCAATTTTAACAAAGCAAAATCAAATTTGAAAAGTGTAAATAATTCAATATGCAATTATCTGTGACTTATTCACGATCTTTTGGTCCACTCCAAGGGGCTTGGGTCACTTCTCCAGCTCTGCCTCCTGTAGCATACACAGCTTGTCTTATAGGCTCTACTGTACTGCTGCTGCTGTTCTTGATGGACATCTCATGGCACTGGCATCTTCAAAACACTGGGGGTTTCTGCTACAAGTGGGCTGCACTTCCACCAATAGCCTTTTCTGAACTCTCTTTAGGGACTCTAGGCTTGCCACATAGTGCCAAGCCTCAGCTGCTCCCCATGTTCCCTTTATGCCATCAAAACCAATACCAGGTGAGTGACACCACCATGTTCGGCTATCAGCATGAGGTACAACCTCGTGCACTTCTGGATCACAACTCTGTGTGCTGACTCTGAGGGTACACTTCCCAAAAGATTCCACCTCAACAATGCTGATCTCTCCTTAATCACAGCTGATTCTTCCATTCCAGATGACAAGACACCACAGATTTTTCACACAAATGGCATGATGGAGACTTGGCTTCCCATTGAAACTTCAAGGCCTGGCCTCCAATGTCTGCACTGCTCTCAACAGTCTTATCTTCCAACCTCCTAACCTCTCAATACTCAATGGCTTCTCTAGTCCAAAGTTCCAAAGTCCATCTACAATCATCACAGAAACATGGTCAGGGCACTCACAGCAATACCCCACTCCTGGTACCAACCTAGTTTGGATTACTATTGCTATGATGACCTCATGACAAAAAGCAAGGTAAGGAGGGAAGGATTTATTTGGCTTACATCACTGAAGGAAGTCGACTGGGACCTGGAGGCAGAAGCTAATGCAGAGGCCATGGAGAGATGTTTCATAACAGCTTCCTCCTTATGGCTTCCTCAGCCTGTTCTTTTTTTTTTTTTTTTTTTTTTTTTTTAAGAGAACCCAGAATCACCAGCTTAGGGATGGCACCACACACAATGGGCTGAACCCTCTGCCATCATTCACTTATTAAGAAAATTCCCCTACAGCTGGATCTTAAGGAGGTATTTTTCTCAATTAAGGCTCTCTTTTTTCAGATGACTCTAGCTTATGTCAAGTTGATGTAAAACTAGCTGAGATAGTCATGCCTAATGCCCAGCAATGCCCTGTCAAATTAGGAAGGAATCATTTGGGGTTGTTTTCCAGACTAAGGTTTATTCTTTAATGAAGTAGGTGTGGTTGTAGGGGAACATTTGTGACACTCACTGGTATCATTCCAGTTTGTTATGTTGATGCAATAGAATTATTCTGAAAAACAATTTCCAATTATCAGACTTCAGGTTTCTCAGATGATGTAATATTTCATAGCTGCTTTTAAACACCTGTCTTCTTAGTCCCCCTGAGCTAATTAACGGTGCTGTTTACAGAAACATGTCAATGTGTTTAAGATGAACACACACTTTTCTCCTCTTCTTTTTGCTTCCCCCTTTTCTCTTCCAAATGCTAGTATCTCTTAAGGGAAACTCGGCCACCGTGTAAGTAAGTATTGCCAGTTAAAGATCAGTACCGAGAAAATAATAGCTAACGAATCACAAACTGTTAAACCACCTGTCACAGATACCAAAGTAGCAGTCCCAGGCTGGACACAATTTCTCTGTTCTGCAGAAATAAGGAGGAAATCCTTCTGAGATAAACTATCGTGTTACAACATTTTGACTGTTCCAGGCAAAATGATAGTGAGATTTCCCAAGGGCTTTATTTTGTTTTGTTTTCTGTCACAAGGAAAATAAAATTTCATAAGAGCAAGGCACATCCAGCTCAGTGCTTTGCTCATCTCTGGCTGCACTCTTTATTGCTGTAGAGATGTTCCTGTGTGTTGTATGGTACTTAGCAGCAGGCTTGGTCTTTATGGTCAATGCCAGTACAATGTCCCCCATTGGTGACAATGAAAAGTGTCCCAGACACTGAAGATTGGAATGAATAAATGAAATCATCTATGGATAGGAATGGATATTCTAAAAGCATACTACCTCAACCTGATTGTTTACTAAAATCTCAGTTCAGAAATCACATGTGGATGTTCAATACCACATACAGGGGAAGCTGGGAATGTACTGTTCAAGTTCTGAAATGTTTCCATGTTCCCCTCTGAAAGCTACATGCAAGCAAGTGAATATATCTATCTCCAAAATTCCATTTTGAATCATGACACGAGTAGTTCTTACCTCTGGCACAAGTCCAAGGTGAGCGCTTGGATTTCCTTTGCAAAGAGCACACAGAGTGAGTATACTCATAGTAACTTCTGAGGAGAATGAGGATTGGCCTCAGTAAAATGATCATCAAATATAATTGGTTCATCATAAAAATAAATGGACTATCTAAAATAGTGTCTGTTTCTTACATATGATTATACCTAGGGATGGCCATGATTACAAATTAATGGATCCCACTTTTAGCAAAAATATCTGTTGTTCTTCCTCTGTGGCAATTTTTTTCTGAAATAGTTTGTATGGTCACAGATGTTGCTACCTACAGACAGAATTGAGAATTTTATTCTCTCACTGTCTAAGTGGGTTGTTCTGCACACTGTAGTTGGATGATATTTGTTGTAGGTCAGTAAAGAGAGACACTATGCCTTGCAATGGGATCCTCTTACATTCTTAGACCTTCAGCATCCAAATGTGTTAGATTGTACTTAAAATGCTCAGAAACTCAGTTGCCCATCCTATTGCCCTCTTGTAAGTTATCCACACTTGGTACTGGGAAGAGAGGGTGTTAAGTGGAAGGGCTCAGCTGGGGATGTAGCTCACTCAGTAGACTGCTCACCATTTGTACAAGATGCTGGGTTTGATCTCCAGCATCATAACAAGGGTCTGGTGTCTGTAATCTTAGCATTTGGGAGATGAAGGTAAGAGGACTCAAACATTCTAGGACCTACTAAGCTATTAAGTGAAGTGGAGGCTTCCTGGGACACAGAAGACCTTGTCTCAAAACCAACAAACAAAAATAAGTAAAACAAGGCTCATTAGTTTATGTCCATTACTGTAGCATTCAGGAAGCAGAAGCAGAATTGTTGTGAGTTCAAGGTCAGCCTACACTACCTTGATAAAGAGACTCTATCTTAAGGAACAATAAAAAAGAAAGGAAGGAAGGAAGGAAGGAAGGAAGGAAGGAAGGACGAAAGAAAGAAAGAAAGAAAAAGAAAGAAAAGGATAAAGCATAACATCAAGTACCTGGTCCAAGCTATATGAGAGAGAGAGAGAGAGAGAGAGAGAGAGAGAGAGAGAGAGAGAGAGAGAGAGAGAGAGAGAGCCTATCTCTGAGAAGGTTGCCATCAATGATACAATACTTGTCACTGTCACCTTTTACCCCTCCTCTTCCTGACCTTGTGGACCACAGCTACAGAGAGACTGATGGTGCCAAGTGCCTCCCAGGTGCACACAGGCCTATGGATCAGTCATGGAGGGATCTGGCATGCCCAGACATGTACTCCAGACAGACTGCCAGGGAAACACTTAAGCCACATGGAGACACTGCTGGTGCCACACCCGGCCTTCATTTCCAGCAAGGCATACCAAGGTCATGACTACAGACTTACCATCTGGTGAAGCTGGCAGAGTAAGCTTCCTGGGGACTCCAGGTGACGACACATTGGGCCAGAAGAAGAGCATCCCATCTTTCTGGTAAGGCTCTAATCTCAGGGTACAGCACCACCTAAAAGAGCCGGATGAAATGGGCCCCTACAGGCCCTTGCTGGCCTTTCCATTAAGACTCCAGCCATCTGAGTCTGAGTCTGTTGACAGTCTTCTCTGTGCCCGTCTCTATCTATGGTCTGCTGCCACACAAACATATATATCACGCCTCTGAACACAATAATTAGGAAAGTGTACTCAGAGACATCAAGATGACAATTTTCAGGCACCTTCAGAAAGCACTCAGCCTGCCAAGGTGAGGAGGACATGGGGTATTTAGTTTGGTGAAGCTAACTGAAGTATCTTCAGGCTGGAGCACTCTTTTCAGGCTTTCATTCAGAGAGAAAAATGAGATTTAGACAGTGTTTAGGGAGGAGGAGCTTTCCCTCAGGTGCAGAGGGAAAGACAGACAGACAGGAGCGACAGAGCAGAGCCGTGAGAAAGAACAGCCCAGTCTGTTGGTGGAAGAGCATATTGTCTGTTCTCCAGTGTTGCCTTGGCAGAATAACAGGTACTAGACAATTTTAAGAAAATAGAGGATATTTTAAAAGAACACCCCCACATTTTCAGCAAGTTTGCAGTGGATTTAAAGATCAAAGTCACTTCCTGGGCTCAAAATATCTCCAAATTCTTGGCCTTCCCTCCCGTGTCTGAGCGCTCTTTCCTCACCATCACACCAGCACCAAATGCGGAGTGCAGATGCCGCAGTGATCGGCAGTGAGAGAAGCTGAGTGTTTAGAGGCAGAAAGTGTTTCTAAACCCAATGTGGTCATTGGATTCAAGAGCTTCCCAGACTGTGGTCAGAAGCTGCCACCAACTTGGTGACTTAGAGAGAGGTCTTGGTGAAGACATGCACAGCATTGGCTTGTTCTGGAGGCCACGGGAAAAACCGGCTTGTGCCTCTCCCAGATTCTGGCATTTGCCAGTAACATTCACATTTCTTGGCGCATGGAGATGCCACTTGGTTCTACACTTCAGCCTGTCATAGCATCCACTTCACTCCTCCTTCAGATCTCACTGCAGACGTCTCTCTTAGGTAAAGCCACTAATATTACATCTGGACTCAGTGAATCCAGAAACACCTTATCCTAACATAACTATTTACTAAGGGCCCACTCAGAACCAGAGAGGGATGACTGGAACACATCCTTTTTGGGTGGATGAGATTCAACTCTCAGGCCTGAGTGTATGATCTAAGTAAGGGTATAAGGAAGGAAGGGGAGACAGGAGGATGTGACAAGTTATGCTTAAGACAGAATCAACTGGCCCTCTTGATTGAATGATAGGAGAAGGAAATGGTGTCTGTAGGTTCTGAAATATATTTATAAATGAGAAAATCTTGCATCCCACTTGGCAAGCATTCTCACAGCAGCCATGGTAGCTGTATGTCAGCTACTTCAGAAAAGATACCAAACTCCTTTAAATCTACCCTCAGTGTGTAAAGGCTTCAGTAAATTCAGACAGGAGGGAAGGTGTGGAGTGAGGAGGGAAAGGAAGAAGCAGAGGTAGTACAGCAGAGGAGAAAGAGGATACAGAGTGAGGATGTAGAAGTGTTTATATCTAATTATAGGCATCCCCTAAGATCTATATGTAAGTGATCAAGCATCCCTAGAAAGTCTAGAAATTCAGACGAACATTTGAGGCAGTGGGAATATCCAGCCTCAATGACATCATCATTGGATCCAGCAAGGGCTTCAGTTGAACAAAACACTATGCAGGGGGTAATTGTCTCCCCATTGCAAACATCTAACCTGAGACACCAGATCTCCTGGTCCTTGAGCCTTTGGACTGAAGGACTTAAATCATTTCTCCCTAGGTCTCAAGTTTGCAAATAGCAGGTGAAAGGAGTCTTGGTCCCCATAGCATTAGCCAGCTCTTAAGCCTTCCCTTGGTCTTGTCAGACTGCTACCATACAACACCTGAGGTTTATAACAGTATTTTATCTCTCATTGTCTGGATCCAGAGTAGGCCAATGTCAATGTGCTGATAAGTTGTGGATTTTAGTCAGACCTACTTCACCCATGCTGTCTTCTTTTTTGGTGGCATCTTCAGATGAGAAAGCATCTTTTTTCTTATTTATTTTTTATTTCTATTAAAAATAATTTCTTTATTTGTAAGGAAAATAAAGACTTCATTGACAATAAAGTCTCACACGTTAATTTCTAAGAATTGTCTAGAAATTCGTTAGTAGACCTCAGGAAGTTATCTCATATCTCATATCCATTTGAAATTTGGACTATAAGTAGATAACAGTAACTGTGATGAAACTCAGAAGTTGAGGCTATAGAGTAGCAATGGATTGGGAAGTGAGGGTGGCTCACTTGTTAAAGAACATAGTTAAAGAACATAGTGAGATCCCTGCACACAGATTCCTGGTGCACACCCAGGTTCAGTCCTAGCCCATCTCCTGTCTGTAGACACTGCTCACAGTTCAGGGAGAGTGAATAGGAGTTATGGGCTTAAGAACCCCTGCAGATCCCTGGATGTCTTAAGAGACTCCCTTCAGAATTTTGCCTCCCCAGATATGAGAAACATAAGTAATAAAGTCACTGGGAGTTATTCATTTTTATTGCCTCAGATTAAATTGCACCACAAACATGCTTAGAGATTTCAGATTTTAATTGTGACTAATTACACCCAGACCCACAACATAGCTAAACAACAACCAAGGACAAATTATAAAAAGGTGGATATGATCCACAAAAGTAAATTCATCAGCATATTCATGCTCTGCATCTGCTGGCCAGGTTTGTGCATTGCCAGGCAGAGAGAGATGTCTGGGTTTTGAGGTGCCCTAACTAACTGCCATAAGCAGAGCCAGTGGGCTTCTCCTTCAGCTCCCAGCATCTGTTCATCTTTGTTCTCTAAAATTGACAACGGAATCTGTTAGACCAGAATGGCTTATGCAATGATCTCATCTAGGGGATGCTATGGTACAGACCAATGATGCCACTCACAAGGGTCAGCAGGATGGTGTCTCCAGTGACCCTTATCACCATCATGCTGGGGGGGCTCATGTCAGCACTCCTCCAGCCTGGCAGCTGCCACTGCTCAAAGATGCTGAAAGAACTGTGGAGGCTCTCTGTCTCTGTGTCTCTCTGTCTTTCTCTCTTCTCTGTGTCTCTGTGTCTGTCTCTGTCTGTCTCTCTCTCTCTCTCTCTCTCTCTCTCTCTCTCTCTCTCTCTCTCTCTCTCTCTGTGTGTGTGTGTGTGTGTGTGTGTGTGTGTGTGTGTGTGTGTGCTTCCCATAGATATTATGTTTTGACATATTGAAGAAGCCTCTGGCTCTGTCTTGGTTTGCCTAATTTCAAATGTTAGAGACAGCAAAGACTCAAAGCACATGACTTTGATGTGCAAACTAACCTGCTTAGAGCCTTCTTTCTCCATCTGTTCTATACACCCCAGGAGACACTGCCATCAGGTCTCTGTATCCTGAGTGCCACCTTCACAGAGCCAACAAAATGTGGACAGAAACTATGTGAAGGGAATTGCAGCTGTAGTGAACATGTACAGTCCTATTTCTCATCCTAACTCCTAATCCATGCCGAACAATCACTATTTACATCATATTAGATATTCTGAACAATGCAGAGATGGGATTAAGTACATAGGAGGGTGTGCACATATCATATGCAAATGCTACATAATTTTCTATGACAGACCTGAGCGTTTATGGATTTCTGGTATCCGTGGATGTGCTGGATAGGTTTATGTCAACCTAAGCTATAGTCAGTGGAGAGGAGGGAGCTTCAGTTGAGAAAATGCCTCTATACAATTGGGTGTAGGCAAACCTGTAGGGTATTTTCTTATTTAAGATTGATGTGGGATGGCTCAGCCCATTTTCATTGGGCCACCCCTGGTCAGGTGGTCCTGGGTTCTATAAGAAATCAGGCTGAGCAAGCCATGGGCAGCAAGGCAGTAAGCAGCGCCCATTCATGGCCTCCTGCTTCCAGGTTTCAGCCCTGCTTGGGTTCCTGTCCTGACTTTGATGATGAACAATGATGTGGAAGTATAAGTCAAACAAACCCTTTTGCCTTTAGTTGCTTTGGTCATCATGTTTCATCACAGCAACAGCAACCCTAACTAAGAAGGTGTGGTTCCTAGATCTAAGCCTCTACAGGGGGATACTGGGTTCCTCTGCTGTCACCATCCCCCAAAGACAACAACTGAGTACTGTAGCCAATCCTAAGATACTTACCTTCATCGCCCAAGGAAATGCCATGCTTTCTCCCATCTCCTGCTGCCTGAAGGCCTTGGTGCTTTCTCACGTGCCCCTACATGGGGCACTGTCTTTCTGTTGCCAGTTCTGATGAGTATCGTAAGTTTGCTTCCTGAGCCTCTATTTTGTCACCTCTTGTGTCTCTCCCAGAACCATCACACACACACACACACACACACACACACACACTCACGCACACACACTCACACACATGCATAAGCACACACAGCACTAAAACATCCAGGCTTGTCTGTGTTGAATACATCAAGACAATATCTTTTAAACACCCAAGCACAAAATGCTGCAGATAATTGTGAAAAGTCAAAAACAGGTGGAATCTTCCTTCCAGGACTCACAGTCTGAAGTTATAATAGACCATGTACACAGACAATCAGATAAACAGCAGTAAGTGTCATTGATGAGAACAATGAATGGCTCTTGGGGAAGCCATCTGTCAATGCTCCTCTCATGTCTTTCCTGGACCGTGGACACACAGGCTGGGATGACACAAGATTAGAAATGCCACTGGGGTCTTAGGGTTTTTAATGCTACGACAAAGCACCACAACCAAAAAGAACTTGAAGAGGGAAGGGCTTACTTCACCTCACACTCTTCCACATCACAGTTCATCACTGAATGAAGACAGGGCAGGAGTTCAGGTAGGAACCTGGAGGCAAGGACTGAAACAAGCCGTGGAGAATCCTGCTTACTGGCTTGGTCCTTGTGGATTTCTCACCCTGCTTTATTAAACCACCTAGGACCACCGTCCCAAGAGTGACCTTGCCCCATGAGCCCACCCACATCAATCATTAGCAAGCAAAAGACCCTGCACCCTTGATCACAGGCCAATTTGGTAAGGACATTTTTTCAATGGAGGTTTTCCTCTCTTCTAGTGACTCTAGCTGTGTAGCTGTGTCAAGGTTTAAAAAAAAGTCAAGGACATGGCCTTATTTTCCAGGAAACATGGATAAGCAATCTCATCTTTATATATATATATATATATATATATATATATATATATATATATATATATATATATATATATATATAAAATACAGTAGGCTTCTAAGCAGTATTTAACTTCATATGGTTTTCACCAATGTCTCCATTCAAACACAACTAGACATTGTGCATAGTGGCTCTCTGAAAATATTAGTTCACATGAGTAGAGCTTTCTACTGCTCAGCAAAGCATGAAGAATTAGTCTATAATCCAGTCATTTCCTTTCCCCCAGATTGAAGCGCTTTACCAGAATTAACTGTGTTTGGCATTTTACAAATGTCTGTGTCCCTAGAAGTCAGTTGCCTCTTTCTAATTCAACAGAGACAGCCACGATGGTTCTGCAGCAACATTAAAGAAAAATCAAGTCTGATGAGACTCAGAGAAGATGGAACATGAAGAAGTGGGGGAGGAAGAGGAAGAAGTGGGGAAGGAAGGGGGCAATGAAAGAACCCAGCACTCACTGGCTCTGGAATGTGCACTCCACAGGTCTACCTGTTTCTGTCCCTCTGCTGACATGAACCACCAGGCTTTGATTTTTTCATAGTTGCTAGAGGTATGTTCTCAGGTCTCCTAGCTTCCATGGCAGTCACTTTCCATAGTAAATCATCTCCCTAGACCATGAGGATTAGGTCTGTGTCAACCTTAGCATGAGTGCAGCAGGTAAAATAAGGTTTCTGTTTGTGTCTGTGGTTATTTCCAGAAGAGATAAGCACTGGATCAGTAGATAGCCTAATGAAGAGCTGGTCTCAGCAATGTAGACAGACATAACTAGTCCACGGAAGATGGACAAAAGCAAGAAGGTAGAGATGCATGATTGAGCTGGGATAGTTTTCCCACCTGATGCCCAAACCTTCTGACTTAGATTGGAGTATATATTACTACTGATCTTCCAGCTCCCAGTCCCTAAAGCCAACTTCTATCCCAACTTTTCTAGGGCTCTGATATCATGGGACTTTTCAGTCTCCATAACTGCATAGCAAAACAATATAATGATACATAATTTTATCTCCAGGGATCTAGGTTTCTGGAGAGTTCTGATTAATGGAATCTGTGTATTCACTCAGGGGACATAAAATCATTAAATGGAAGACTCGAAACTCAGAAGAATCACAATTGTAGCCCATCACATATCACAAGGAGCACTTTCATGAAAAAGAATGATGTGTAGTATATTTCTGGTCATATGAACTTAAGGAAAACATAATGGGAATTTTATGGCCATGCTGCTTTTTTTTTTACCATTATGTGCAATATTCATCATCTGGCAGCCAACCCTAACCCTAACCCTAACCCTGTCCATGAAAATGTATAAGGTAGGTTATATCTTCCACAGTCACTTTCCCAGGAAGCGTTACAAAGTAGGGGATGAGAAGCAATGTTCTGAGGATTTGGTTGACTGTCTCTGAGATGGTAAAGAACACATGCTCATGGTATATGCTGTCTTGAATTATGAACGTCATGGTTGTGATACATGGCAGCTAGTATTTAGGAGCCATTTTCTCTATCATTAGACTCATGCTGTTGTTTCTTCTCTCAAGATGATCCAAGCCTTGGCATTTTCAAACACTGGGAGAAGATTGAATTGAAAGTGTTGAGCTCTGGAAGATGGCTGTCTTGGTTTTCTTTTTTTAAAAAATCCTGACAACTGTGCCAGAGTGCACAATCCAACAGCCTTGCATAGACTGTTTGCTCTAGGTCACATGGATGTGAGGTAGAGTGGATGACATTTAATCTGTAAAGGTCAACAATGTGGCTTTCCTGGTCTGCATTTAGCCATCCCAGAATTATGTCAGTTACCAAGGAACTGGGATCTATGGTCTTTGCCGCTTGAATTTTGCAGAGGACCCAGGAAGTGACCAGTTAAAGGAGGCAGAGATTGAGGAAACACCTTCAAATGGAAACCCCAACATAATCCACTGTCTTGGATTTTAACTGTTAGTCACTAATCACTGATATCCTTAATGAAATATAGTGTGATTGTGTTGTATATAATTACAGATTTTTTGGGAAACTATTAGAAAAGTTTACCTAGCTAATAGTTTATTTCTACAAATAAGAAATGAAGAAAAGTCATCCAGAAAAAATAAATGTTTGCTTATTTTTGCTTACAAAAGCATAGTATTCCTTGTCTATAAAATGTGAACAATACAAATGGCCAGATACTGGGCCATTCCTCCTCCATCACTGCTGTGACTTGAGTCTCCCTGATTCCAAGGACAGCAGACTGATGATACAGAGTCCTGGGAGGTGCTGGCAGTGATGTTGAACATCAATGCACCACAAAGTGGAACCAAGATAATCTAAGACTTGTTAAATAATAAATGATTGTGGAGACATCAACCCAATAGCTTCTGTGTGATCCTGACATACCTTCCTTCCTGGTCCTAGTTCAGTCTAAAGTGTAGATGCCATGGGGCCATTATAGAGAAAAACCTGAAAGGGGGCTTAGTATAAAAACAAAATGTTTTATTTCATTATATGTATCCTTTATAAAATCCATTTTCATCCTAAGATTTGAAAATATTCTGCCACATATTTATCTAGGCTCTTTATATAGGTGATTTTAATGTTTAGATTGTAGCCCTTTTGGTATTTACTTTGAAGCGATGAGTCAGAATGCATACCCAACATTATTAATGCATTCTTCTTCCAAAATATCCTTTTCACTCTATTGTTCTTTTGTTCTAAGATGTATTTATTTATTATGTATTTATTTATTTTGGTATGTAGTATTATGCCTTTATACTAGAAGAGGGCACCAGATCTCAGTATAAATGGTTGTGATCTACCCATGTGATCGCTGAGAATTGAACTAAGGACCTCTGGAAGAGCAACCACTGTTCTTAACTTCTGAACCATATCTCTAGACCTCACCCCATTGTTCTGATACTCCATTCTTGCATCAGAAGCACCTGTTTTGACTTTATTGATATTAAGATTATTTCCTAGTAGTACTAGAGAAAAGCCCATTCTTTTTTCCAATATTTCTTTTTTAAATTTTATTTATTTATTTATTTTCTATCTCAGCTTTCTATCTTTCTATCTCAGTTTCCTCTCCCTCTTCTCCTTCCAGGCCCTCCACTCCACCTCCCCTTTGCCCCCTATACACTCTTCCTCAATTTCTATTCAGAAAAGAGCAAGCCCCGCCCCGCCCATGGATATCAATAAAACATGGCATCTCAAGTTGTAGTAAGACTGAGAACTCACCCTTGTCTGGGCAAGGGCAATCCAGTATGAGGAGTAGGATCCCAAAAGCCAGTAAAAGAATCAGAGACAGCCCCTGCTCCCACTGTTAGGAATCCCACAAGAGAACCAAGCAAGCTACACAACTGTCACATACAGGCAGAGTACCTAGGTTAGTCTCAAGCAGGCTCCCTGGTTGTCTGTCCAGTCTCTGTGAATCTCTATGAGCCCAGGTTAGTTGATTCTGTGGGTTTTCTTGTGATGTCTCGGACCCCTCTGGCTTTTACAGTCCTTTCTCCTCCTTTTCTGCAAGGTTCTCCAAAGGCTGCCTACTGTTCATCTGTGGGTCTGCATCTGTGTCCATCAGCTGCTGGATGAAGCCTTTCTGACGACAACTGGCCGAGGCACCAATTTGGTCACAGGAGACAAAAAGAACAGCTCAAACAATCAATGAAACAAAGAGTTGCTTCTTCAAGAAAATCAACAAAATAGATAAACCTTTATTGAAACTGAGAGGCAGAGAGAAATATCCAAATCAACAAAATCAGAAATGAAAAGGGAGACATAACAACAGACTCTGAGGAAATCCAGAATCATTAGATCATATTTCAAAAATCTGTACTCCAGCTAGAAGAAATGGACACATTTTCTGATAAATACCACTTATCAAAATTAAATCAAGATCAAAGTTCTAGCTAGAACAATAAGACAACTACAGGAAATTAAGAGGATACAAATTGAAAAGGAAGAAGCCCATTCTTTTTGATCCTACTTTTGATGTTTTAACGTTTTTCATCTTTCCTTACAAATTGATGATTCTCTGTGGTTTAGTTTAGGTTGAGAGCGCATCATTATAAACCCACTGAGAATTTATGTGGAATTTGTTAATCTTAGAAAAAAATTGGGAAAACCTGGCATCTTTTCATTACTAAAAAAATAAAATAGTCTTTTTTTTTTTTTTTTATTTAATACATTCTCCACATGTAGCTCTCAGGCTTCCATTTCCAATTTTCACCCTTCTTTGTACTAACTGGCTACTTGAGCTATTAATGATTTTTGATACTATGGCAAGTAGGAGATTGTTTACATCAAATACTGGGACTAATTTTTTTATATTTTATTTATTATTTTTTTTAACCACAGCCCATGATGCCAGATGTGATGCCAGAGGAGTAGCAAGTGGCCACTGAGGTTCAGGTGGCAACCCCTCGTGGATGATTCTCAGGTAGGCAAGGCCCCCAGCACCACAGACTCCGGAAGGCCTTTTGCTTCTGCTGTCCCTCTGTGTTCTTGCTGTCCATATCTTCCTCTGATATCTGGCATGGCTGAGTGGGGTGTGGGGAAATTCTCCACTGCCTGTAAGGTAATACGTTTATCTCAATGGAAACATTCTATCTTTCTGGGCATTTTTACCTGCAAATTATTAAGATGACTTCCACCCTAAGATATACCTTCTAACTGATAGCAATATACAGAGCTTCAATGAATAAAAGGGTATATACAAAGATATGCTTTTCAGCCAAGACCTTTTGAGCTCCACCTTTGAAACTGCTTTAGATAACAGCTCAGTTTAAAGATTACAGGAGAAGGAATGAATTCTCCAGGAGCCAGGCTGGCCCTAATTCTCTTAATGCTTAACAGATACCGACAGAGGTCTCAGTGTCCTTGTACTGCCCTCAGTTCTTCTAAGAAACTAATGATAGATGGGTATTCACCCTAAAGATCTAAAGAACAGACATCTGATTGTCTTTTATGTACAAAAGTTTAGGCTTGTGATTCCTTTAGCATTCCTTGTAAGATTAACTTTTTAGACAGACAGTAGAAGATTGATTCTTTGTAGCTACAGTATACACCCTGCCAGCAAGCAAGGGAGTTGTCTGCAAAAAGATGCTGTCTGTCTGCTTATTCTCTGTTGATCTGCAATAGTTACTTTTATGTAAATGTATATGGGATATCGAGATGACTTATTTTTAATCACATAAGGAAGATGAAAATACATTACCTGTACTCTGTAGGAATTTGGCAAAATCACTGTATGTGATAAAGATTAATAAACAGATGTTTCTCAGAAGTATTTTGACCCTGGAGAATCCTGGAGAACAGTGATTGTTTTGCTGAAGGGGCCTTTAAGACATCCCATGACCTTGGTCACAGGGTACTTCAGGCACACCTGGGGCCCTTGTATTATTTGTGTATTGCAAACAATACTTAATGAAGGATTAGAGTCATGAGGCCTGTGATGCTTCCCTTTGGTAAATCCTCAAATAGAAAAGGTCTTAGCTTCGACAGTGCCATGGATTCCCTTTGAGTCCTGAGCTGACTAGAGGCTAGTCCTCAAGGCAGTGGTAATTTTTATGCTGATCCTCAGAAGAGTAGTTGATTTATATATATTTCTTTTGTACTGAGAACTTAGTTTTTAAGCGGATGATGTGGCTTTAAGGGCAATGAAATGACTTTGTAATCTCATAGTTATAAAAGGTAATTTTTTTGTCTGTTGATGGTACATATTTTAACGTGGTGTCTGAGTCTTGCAGAACACTGACGTTGTCAGCAGCAGTACCTTTTTCTTGCTCCTGGATTCTTGGTTTCAGTGGGAACATGTCAGCATTTCACGGCCCTGTTGCTTTGCTGTTGGTTTGATGTAGATTTCTGGTTTCATGCTGAGAAACAAAGCTGCCATTCCTGCCTAAGGTGCATTTTGCTCCCCTTCTCTTTTCAGCAACACTGCTAAAACTACAATTGTCTTAATTAGGATCTTACTGCTGTGAAGAGACGCCATGACCATGGAAACTCCTATAAGGAAAACATTCCATTGGAGAGGCTCACTTCAAGCTTCAAAGGCTCAATCTGCTCTCATCATGGTGGGAAAATGGTATGGTGCAGGCAGATGTGGTGCTGGAATACTAGCGAAGACTCCTACATCTTTCAGGCAACAGGAAGTTGACTGAGACACTGGGTAGTATCCTAAGCATAGGAAACCTCACAGCCTAATCCACAGTGACACACTTTCTCCAACAAGGCCATACTCACTTCAACAAGCCACACTTCCTAATAGTGCCACTCTCTATGGCGTTATGGGGGTCAATTATTCCAAGCTACCACATCTTAGAAAATATTTAATTGGGGCTGGCTTATAGTTTTAGAGGTTTAGTCGATTATTGTTATGGAGGGAAAAAAGGCATTGTGCAGGTAGGCATGGTGCTGGGGAAGGAGACTGTGGACATCACTGGGCATAGCTTGAGCATATAAGACCTCAAAGCTTGATCCACAATGATATACATCCTCCAATAAGGCCACACCTCCTAATGTGCCACTCCCTGAGCCATTGTCTTTCATATCACCACAACATTAGCAATAACAGCCAATACTGATGGAAGCTTTTCCCAACTTAGGACAGTGGTCTCATGTCTCTAATGCCCTTATTATTCCAGGTTATAAAGTGTGCAGATTCCATATTAGAGAGATCTTCTGACAGAGATAACCTGTGAAAGACAATATCACGTCATTAAGGATCCTGAAAATTAACAAGATATCCTTGCTTACCTATTGAGATGCCGAAAATCTCAAACATTGGCAAGGACTTGTTCTGACAAGGACTCAGAGCTGCACATGCTATTGCTGGTGAGAGTAAAAAAATGGGGCAATCACTTTGAAAGGCAGTGGTTCTGTGGTTTGGATTTGAAATACTTCCCAAAGGCCACGTGCTGAACTCCAGGAACAGCTGAAGGGCTGAAGAGAGGCTCAGTGGTTAAGAGTGGGTACAGCTCTCGTAGAAGACCAAGGATCAGTAACCAGAACCTACATTAGGCAGCTTGCAACTGCTTATAATTTCAGCTCCAGGAATCCAACAGCCTCTTCTGGTATCCAAAGCAACTACACTCACAGCATACACTTATATACACATAATTTTAAATTAAGTAAAATGACCATGTTTGAAATACACAATGCTTTATGATTTGTGTTTATTTGGTATTTTCTTAAGTTTGTTTTCAATTACACATCACCACACACACACACACACACACACAGAGTTTCTCTGTGTAGCCCTGACTCTCCTGGGACTCAGTGTGGAGACCAGGCTGGTCTCTAACACAGAGATCCATGTGCCTCTGCCTCCCAAGAACTGGGATCAAAGGTGTGCATCACAGTGCCTAGCTGAACATTTCTTTTAGCAAGAAAGTTTAAATATCTTATCCATGTCTCAGTCATTTAAATCTATAATGCTGTACTTGAATCAATAATGATAAATATTTAAGCTTTGTGATATAGGAATACCAAAATACCAAATACTTTGGAATATTATATTTTTGATCCTTAAGCTGGTGCATGAGTTTCATTCATTACAGCTCCGGCCTTACAGGTGAGAAAGTCAATAGGCTCTACAGAGTTTACATTTATAGCTCAATTTTCCTGTTTTCCTGCTTTTTGTTGATTTATTATTTTGACTGTTTTTAATTGTCTTTTTACCTCAAAAAAGTCATATATTTTGTTTCTGATTTCTGATAATTTTCTTTAAATGTTCAACATGCCCATGATCCAACAGTTATTACTTTCAAAATATTTGCAGTTTCTATTGACATGCTTTACACAAGATACAATGATGGCAGTTTGACATGTTTTTGCCTGTATCCTCTATCTGACTTCACTTATAATAATGTAAATTTAAATGTAGGTGAGAGTATGAGAATATTGTGAAATGGAGGTGTAGATGAGCTTTCTAGCCTAGTCTAGCCCTGAGATCCAGACCAGCAGTCCCAAATAATCATAAAAGTCTTATATTAATTACATGCTGTTTGTTCGGCCTATGTCTCAGGCATATTGTTAGCTAGCTCTTGCATCTTAATTCAACCCATTTCCATTAATCTGTCCTGACATATGGCCCATGGCTTACCTATTTCTTTATATCTTACTTCTTGGGAGGCTGAATCATGTCTCCCTTGACTCCGCCCTCCATTCTCTTTATCTGTGTTCAGATTTCCCTCCTACTTCTAAGATGCCTTACCATAATTCAAAAACAGTTCCTTTATTTTATTAACAAATGATATTCACAGCATATAGAAAGACATCCTATATCATGGGGGCAAGTGTGAGATAGGCCGAGAGAATGCTTTTCACCTTTAGAAACATCTAAATATAAATATCTTACGGTTTAGTGGGGGTTTCGATAATCATTATTACTTTCTAAAATATACATAATATTTTCTTAATCTTCCTCAGTTTTTGTTCTGTTTTATATTTTGTTTTAATACATAGTCAATGGGTTTTTTCTGCAGTTGCATGGAAATCAGTGATTTTCTAAAGTCTTAACTATTTACCATTACCTTTTTAAAATTGAATGAGATTTTATTTTGATTCCTAGGTCCAACCTTTCTTTCTAAGACTTTGCAAATGCTACCTTTGTTTAAGTCTGATATGCATTATGATGGACAAGTTTGAAATGAGGATTATTTTTCTTAAATTGTAAGTAAATTCATTTTTACGCCCCTAACCCTTGGGGAGTAGGCATTTGCCTTGAGATTTATAGATCCCTAAAGGTTATGCCCAGGTGGGAATCTATGCTTTTACTTGGCTGAAAATAAAGTTTTTTAATTTAAATTCATTGGAAGGGAATATGCTCTTTTACTTTAGACCACGTTTCCATTCTGTTTGTTGTATTAAAATGCACACACAGAACGGAACTTCCTTCCCAGGCTTCTGTCTTGTTGTCTTTGGTCTCAGCATCGTTGCTCTTTGAAGGTTATGTTCTATTTAAATACTTATCTGGCTTCAATTTTACATTTAGAGATCAGGCCTTCCAGGGTTTCTTCCTAAGCATAATGTGAAGTGTGAATCCAATTTTATCCTCATGAAAATGAATCTAGTCTGTCCAACATCATTTACAAGAAAGTTCATAATGTCACCAGTGACTCAGGGGAAGTCATGATTTTCCCAATACTTGGCCCAAATCTCCTCAACTCCCAAATGGAAGTTTGTGTATTGTGGGAATATGTTATTGTAATAGGATCTCTTATGTTCAGAGAAACTAGGACTTTTATTGGACTTCACAGCCAGGTTAATAACACACCTGTGGTCACTTAGACTCAAGACTGCTTCCCTATGTGTACTCAGCCTGTTTGCCTGACCCGCCTTTAAGAGGAAAACATAGCAACTATCTTTGCTATTCTTGGATTTCCCCTGTAATCAACTTCTACACCCTAAGCTGATGTATAGCTGTGATCTTAAGGCTTGTACTCTTATGCCCCTGACCTGTGAGTAGTGAGCATGTGAATGTGTGTATATTACAATAATCACTTGCTGGGAAACCAAAAAGTTTGGCAAGAGCAACCTTATAAAATGAATATCTGCCATAAATGCTTAAGGCAAAACACAGATGTTGTTTAATAAGCAATGATATTTGTAAATACTGTTTGTTATCTGAGTCAATGGGAGTTAATGACTTCATCCCTTATAAACTATATGAAGAATGCCCCTCATTCCTTTCCACGTGATAATTTCAGTGCTGTTCAATAAAAGAGAGAGCAAAGCTCTCTGTTAGGGACACACACACATACACAGAGAGAGAGAGAGAGAGAGAGAGAGAGAGAGAGAGAGACTCATACAACAGCAACAATGAAAGGAACAAGGATAGAAAAGTAGATAATTCCAATCTGAGCTCAATCTTGGTTATATAATACTAAGTGAAACTGTTTTTCATTTCTTTTCCTTAATGTGATACTGACACATTATTTCTGACTCTCTTATTATTAATTTGTTCAAACTAATACAGTATATATTAACAGATACATGCTCAAAGTTTCCATACACTGGGGTCTGTTTCAAAGTGTTGGTAGATTCATAGCTACTTTTTGTTCTGTATAGTGGGTTGGTGGCTACAATGTTTACATGCTGCTTTCTTTGCAGAAGCTTCAAAGTGTATTTTAATACCTAGTGACTCCCATTCATCTTCCTTTCAGAATTTTATTAGGTAATAATCCATATGAATTTTAGTGACAAGTGACTAATGCAAAGACAAAAAAAAACTTTATTATTTTTTGTGGTCCAGTTGCTAAAATTAAATGACATTTTTTAATGGTTGGATTAAGCTAAATATAATTAAGAAAAGCTGATGGATTTATAGCATTGGGTTTTTCTGTCCATGAACAAATAGCATTTTTAATATTATCTTCATTTATTCCTTTGCCCATTTTTTAAACATTTGGTTTTATTTATATGTGTGCCTCTGTGTTAATATGTGCATGCAAACACCCATGGAGACCAGAAGTGGTCATTAGGTGTCCTGGAGCCAGCTATGGGTGGTTGTGAGCTGCCTGATGTGGGTTCTGGGAACCAAACTAGTCTCTGCAAGAGAAGCAAGTGCTATTAGCCGCTGAGGTGTCTTGCCAGCCTCTGCCCATTTCTTATAACATGGCTTCTAAGTGTCCATATGAAACAGGAACGTTGGTGACAATTCTTCCAGAGCAGCCTATATACTTCTGGCCCTAGAAAGTGAACCAACATGGGAAAAGCTTTGAGCTCAGTCCTGGTTTCATTTATTCATGTCCTGTAATAAAAGCATTCATGGTGTTTTCAGAAATATCATCTTTCCCTGTGGTTTGGCCTGTATTGTGAGCAATGTGAATCAGAGACATCTCTGGCCAAGGATCCAGAAGAAGACAGCCCACCCTAGGTCCTGGAATTTTCACTCAGTAACCACACAGCTTCTAAAAGTGTTTCTCTCCACATGACAGGGTAAATTCATTCAAATCCTGCAGCTTTTGTTTAAGTCTTACAGGTGCAGAATGAGACGAGTTTTCTCTTTACCTGGTTGGGTGTTATGTGTCTCTTAGCCAACCACAGAACTCCCAACAGTTTTGTAGTTTTTCCTGGCTTTCGCACGGTGTGTAAATTGACCTTTCACCCTCACACCCTCAGTTGTGCTTGCACATCTTCCAGATGCTTACCAAGCCTGCAAAACACTCAGAGGTTAAAATTAGATGATTAAACTATTATTACAAATTGGTGGGCAGGATCGCAAAGGCCCATCTCTGACCAGTGCGAGTAAGTGACAGTCAGTCTTGAAATTTGTCAGCCAAGGAAATATTTAAGAAGGTATTAGGAAAGTCCAAGAGCATGGCAAGACTCTGCAGATGTAATGTGTGGAGTGACAATGTCGAGTTTCTGTGTTATTTTAGTGATTATGGACTATACACATACAAAGTCTGCCACAATGCACTGTTGGCCAAAAATGCTCTGAGAGAGGTTTATTAATTCTTGCTACCAACAATAACTGTGAGATAACAGATGTGTTAAATCTTACCTGCAGTAAGAACTTTACTATGTATATGTGTTTAAAGGCAAGTCATATACCTTAAATCCCTACAGTAAAAGATAAAAGATAAAACATCTCAATTTAATTTAATTAGGTTTTTTGTAATGTTCTTGATCGTTCTAGTGAGGGTTTATTAAGCAAATATCCCACTAAAGAATGGCAGCTCTTACATTCTCCAATCAAGATGAGTTCAATGGAGTAAACAGAGCTTCTGAGAGATGGGTCTCTATGGAGACAGCTGTGGTAAGTGGGTGGGACCTGCTTTTTATCTCAGATAGTAATTACTGTCTTTAGTTACATAATCATTATTTTTCTCAAGTATGACTCCTTCAGATATCTTTTTGACAAATTGTACTTTGAATGTGAATCATCATTAGAAAATTATTCATACTGTATGTACTTAATATTTTAACAAATTTGACTCAATATTTTCATTGTAAAAATAAACTCAGGAGATTCTGAGCTGCACCTGAAGATGTCTCCTCCCACGATGCCTGTATTTCTTACCATGTATAACATAGACTAGCTTTTCTTCCCTTTCCCTCAGATGTATGGCTATGTGACTTCTACCCCTTGTTCTGTATTTCCATTTCTGTGTAGAGACAGAGCAAGGTACTGCTATCTAAACATAGCACTCTCCATGAATTCACTGCTGCCTGCTGAAGCCTGGGCCTCACACTTGTCACTGCTGCGGTCCTGTGTCACTTTGGTCCTGTTTTAGGGCAGTCAGGAGCCTCTGTCTGGCTTCGCAGGACCATTTCCAGCTGCCTCTCTTCTTCCACACCTTCTCTTCTTCTGCATCTCTTTCTCTCCTGGAGCCAGAATTTGGCCAAGGATAGAAAAAACACTTCCCCAAACCTTGTTTCATATCAAGGTCCAAACTATTTATAACTTTCAAATCACACACTGTCTGAGTAGTGGGATGACATCGCTCAGTAGTCTATGCTTTCTAGCCAAGAATGAGATCTGCCTTTGTGGTGATATATTGCATATTTAATAAAATAGTTGAAATATCAGAGGACAGAGCCAAGCCATAAAGATCAGAGAGTAGTGACCCAACATACTCCTCTGGATCTCTGTGAGTTCTAGTGATGTCACACACCTTTAATCCTAACTCTAGGATAGAGTTGAACCAGGAATAAGGTAGCTGGATGGAGAAAGAAAGACAAGGCAGTGTAGTCCAGCTTCTCCTGGCTCTTCCCTTTGCAGCTGAGGACAGAGAGGTTTGGAGTCGGAGGATTCTTGGAAACAGGCCTAAGGAGTTTGGCTGGGTTCTGAAAAGTAGCTGTGGTTTGTTTCTACCTCTCTGATATTTCATCTCTTTACCAATATCTGGCTCTGGGTTTTTATTATATACCAAATAGAATTTGTGCAATATGGCTGAGTTATTATTCCAAATAAACAGATGGTCAATACCCCAGTCCCTGGCACCAACTTCTGTCTTAGTTAGAGTTTTTATTGCTGTGAAGAGACACCATGACCACAACAACTTTTATAAGGAAAATATTTAATTGGAGGTCTCACTTACAGTTTCAGAGGTTCAATTCATTATAATCAGGATGGGGAGCATGGCAGCATGCAGACAGAGAGGGTGCTGAGGTAGCTGAGAGTCCTCCATCTTGTAGGCAACAAGGAATCAACTGATTGTCAAATAGGGAAACTTGAGTTAGAGGAACCTTAAATCACACCCCCACACTGACATGCTTCCTCTGGCAAGGCCACATCTCCTAATAATCTCCACTCATTCTGAGGGCCATGTTTTTCAAGTCACCACATTTCTGTCTGGTATATCCATGGTGCTTATGTAAGCTGACCTGTCCCCCTATCCTAGACTTCAGATCCATTTCCTGACAAAGCAGTATTTGCACTCAGCACTCTCTAATTTTATTGCTTAATAGTTCCACATAGCCAGACATGTTGGGGACTCAGGCTGACAAAGAAAATCCATAGTGTTTAAATATCACCTCACACCATCACAGGAAGAGTAGGGAGTGCAGTGTACTTATATATGAGAAACAGAGGGCAGTCCATATTCACAAGACTTTCATTTTAGTATGCTATAGCAACCATTCTACTTCATTGTTTATTGTGTTTTATTTCATAGGTATTTGTATATGGGGAGGAACATAGTATATACATACACACATTATATATTTACACACACACACATACACACACACACACACACACACACACACACACACACACACACACACGGATGGTGCCACCTGTGGTCTCAGGAACTCACAGGACCTCTCCTAATTTATCCACCTGTGATCTGGGGCTACAGTATTCACAGCTGCCACTTTCGTGTATATTGAATAGTTGGAACTGGAAATGTTGCCTTTAATAGAATTCATGGCTTTCTCCAGTTAAGATCCATTTACCATTACAGATGAGAAAATGATCCTCAATCCCCACAGGGACCATTTTTCATTCATGCTTTGGAGTAGAAATAGATATTTCTATATTCCAAGCTTCTGTCGCATCAGCTTTATTTATAGCCAGCTTTACTAAACTCAAAGTGCCAACTTTGGACACTTCAGCTCATATTTTGAGAATCGTGGAAAAAAAGAGCACATCGCCAGAATTCTAATATCTCTTGTCACGAAAAAAAAACCCCATCAAACTGGTACAAAGTTAGTAGCTTAGTTATCTAGTGTGTACGTATGTGTATATGTGAGTTGTGTGTGTATGTATCTATGTGTGTATGTATCTAGGTATGTATATGTCTAAGCTATGTGTGATATATGTATTATGTAAGTATGTGTGTATTTTGTGCAATAAGGAAAATACATTCATGGTATTAAAGGGTGAGCATTCAGTTTGACAAGAAAGACCAGGTTCTGGTCCACTGAAAAATGGATTTGGCCATAGCAAGTTCAGAAGAGGCCAGCTGGACTCTGGGGACTCAGAGGATCAGTACAGAATAAAGATCGTAGTAGATTCTTGGGTCCCTTCCCACTTGGACAGCGAAGACTCAAGATAGCCAAGCATGTGACAAAAGCTGTACAATATTTTAGGCAAACAAAACAAAAACATCTCTTGAGAGGGTATCCTCAGATACCTCACGCATTTCATGGGGAATCAGTCTTTCCTATGACACATGTTAGATGTCCTTTTTCCTTTTTGTCTGTCTGTCTGTCTCACCCAAATCCTCCTCATCCTTTATCAAGGAACGAGGGAAGTATAAATCCTTCCTCCTTCCTTTTCCTGACACAGACTCACACAGACACTGATGCAATGGAGGTGGTGGCGATGCATGAAACACCCGTTGTTTGGAAAAGTTCTCAGAAGCCAGGGAACAAGGAAACAAGTGGACACCTGCTTCTTACTTCCCTATTTTCACACCGCTTTCTTTTTTACTTCCTTTTATATCTTCCCTTTTCCCCTTCCTTTCCGCATTTATTTTTCACTTTTTAAAAATATTTATTTTTATTTTTTATGTGAATTGGTGTTTTGCCTGCATGTATAACTGTGTTAGGGTGTCAGATCTTGGAATTACAGACAGTTGTTAGCTGCCATGTGGATGCTGGGAATCAAACTCAGGTCCTCCAGAAGAACAGTCAGTGCTCTTAACCACTGAGCCGTCTCTCCAACTCTATTTTTCATTTTTATATGTGTTAAATGACAACACAGAGGGCCAGTTTCTATGTTTCTAAAGAGTAAATAACATATTACATATGCACACACACACACACACACACATGCAAAGTCAGAGAAGACTTAATCTCCAAGGAATAAAAAAGAATGTAAATAAAAATAAACTTAGAATAAGCAAAGGCTTTGATGAAAGTATAACTCCCTCACTGCACTCAAGAGTTATCTGTGGCTTTGAAACCATCTCTGGTGCATGGCTTAATTTCTGCATTTCTTTAAAAAGGTTTCAGGAAAGCCAGGAACGGTGGTACATGACTGTAGTTCCAGCACTTGGGAATCAGAGGCAGAAAGACCAGGAGCTCAAGGTCAGCCTCAGCTCCAGAGAATTCAAAGCCAATCTGTGCAATATAAGACCCTGACCCTCTCAGTCAGGATGGGGATCCTAGAATCTTCCAGCTTAGCAACTTCATGGATCCCTATTATTTTTTGGAAGTAGATCTATGATAGGCCAGAACACAGGAAAAACCCAGCTGGTACAGACTTGGAGGCTTTTTTCTGCCTCCTTCCTCAGAAATACCCATGAATCCCAGATGAGAGATGACATCAGCAGAGGGCTGTGTCTGGGGACAACTGTCTGGCTGCTGTCTTTCCTCCATAAAATAAAGACAAGGCATCTTGCTTCTTCTGCCACGGAACCCAGTGAAGGCCCTTCAGCTACAAGGCAACTGGGGCCTTCTGCTCTCAAAACCAACATGGGAGGAGCTTAGAAAGCAGAATTCTATAGTTACAACTTCAAGAAGAAGACATTTTCTCAAAAAATTATTGACATCTGCTGGACATATAAGAGCAAAACCAGAAACAAAACAGACAAGAAAACAAAAACCCTGACGTTTCAGGAAAAACGAGCACAACCCTATCTCAAGGATTACAGCGTAGATCTGCTTTCTGGGGCAGTGGCTGCTAGAACATAGATAAGATTGCTTCACTGGAAACTTGGGGCAGCATCAAGCACAGACCAGCACAAGAACAAGGACTTGCAGACTCCATGGTCCCAGGGGAGCCTTGTTCTGCTACTGACATCACCTTTAGAGCTTTGCAGTTTCCAAATGAAGGTCTGGTAGATGTCCCCAGGCTCTGACATGAAGGGGAGAAGAATCTCTCTGTACAAAAGGTGTCCGGAGCAGAGACCCATGGCTGCTGTAGGCTCCTGCCAAACTTTCTATCTAATAGCAGATGAAAACTGTGCTGGTATAGAATATGGCTTCGGCAAAACAGACTGGGAAAACTGTTGTAGTATGTTTTTCTCGGCCTGTTTGGGTCCGGAGATTTGTGACCTGGCACGCGTGTGGTGCCAGCGGTGTGGAGCTTGGTCTGTGTGTCTGTAGCTTTTGTTCTTTAAAAGAAATGAATTACACGCTTATATATTTTATATTGTTTGGCCCATATTTTAAGCACATTATTAGCTTGTTTTATTTTTTTAAATCAACCTATTTTTATGAATCTACCCACCACGTGGCTTGCAGCCCGTGGCTCACCTGAATTCTTACATGCTTCTTCTTTGGGGGACAGATGGCGACTAGTAAACTCCACCCCTTCTTCTTACCTGGCTGCCTCTGATTCTCCACCCACTTCTACGGTGCTCTACATGGGTCCAAACAGTTTTTATTTATATCGTACAGAGAACATTCCACCACATTTCCTCTTTTCTGTCTAATTAACGACGTGGGGCCATCTGTTGTAGTATGTTTTTCTCGGCCTGTTTGGGTCCGGAGATTTGTGACCTGGCACGCGTGTGGTGCCAGTGGTGTAAAGCTTGGTCTGTGTGTCTGTAGCTTTTGTTCTTTAAAAGAAATAAATTACACGCTTATATATTTTATATTGTTTGGCCCATATTTTAAACACATTATTAGCTTGTTTTATTTTTTTAAATCAACCTATTTTTATAAATCTACCCACCACGTGGCTTGCAGCCCGTGGCTCACCTAAATTCTTACATGCTTCTTCTTTAGAAGACAAATGGCGACTAATAAACTCCACCCCTTCTTCTTACCTGGCTGCCTCTGATTCTCCACCCACTTCTACGGTGCTCTACATGGGTCCAAACAATTTTTATTTATATCATACAAAAAACATTCCACCACAGAAAACTACAGCCAGGAAATCAGGAGATGCTATAGAGCAGATACTGTGTGTGTGTGTGTGTGTGTGTGTGTGTGTGTGTGTGTGTGTGTGTGTAAACACAATAGAGAAGTATGTGAAAATCAGTTCAACATCCAGATCCCTCAGATGTTGAGATCCAACCTCAGGCACACAGAATGTTCCTCCTCCATGCATTTCAATCTCACATCAAGCAGCATCCAGTGCAAAACCAACAATATGTTTGGAAGAACTGGCCAGACCCTGAGCAGAGGGCTCAGAAAATCCCAGGCCAAGAGGTGGGGCACAAAGGAGGACCGTCAAGGAGTCTCTGGCACTGGCAATTCAGATGCATCCCTAGAAGGCTGCTTATCTAATCTCACCTAAAGGCCCATCCATCTTCATTTCTGTTATCAACACAATGGCATGTGTCTGACCTTCAACAAATTAACATTCACTCCAAAAGCTGAGAATTAAAAATCCCAACAGTCTGAAAAGAAACGTCCAAGTATTAGAAGCAGGCTCAGATATGAGACTGATATTGGAGTCAGTAGAAAAGTTTAAATACTCATGATCACTGTGTTAAGGACAGTTCTGGACAATGCAGTGTGACTGGAGAACTGGAGAAGTGCTCTGGACTTTGGGGGGTATGCTCCAAGGCTATGAACACCACCCAGCACAGGACTTCTTCTCAGGGTGTGCTCTAAGGCTATGACCACTCACCCAGCAAAGGGCTTCTCAGGATGTGCTCTAAGGCTATGAACACTGCCCCCAGCACAGGGCTTCTTCTCAGGGTGTGCCCTAAGGCTATGAACACTCACCCAGCACAGGGCTTCTCAGGGTATGATCTAAGGCTGTGAACATCCTCCCCCCAGCAAAGGGCTTCTCAGGGTATGCTCTAAGGCTATGAACACCTTCAGCACAGGGCTTTTCAGGGTGTGCTCCAAGGTTATGAACACCCCCAGCATAGGGCTTCTTAGAGTATGCCCCAAGGTTATGAACACCTTCAGCACAGGGCTTCTTAGACTTTCTTGGCTTACATTCCTTTCTCATCTGACCCTAGATGTGTAAACACACACACAAATCAAATATAATAGATCATAATGAAATTTCAGTCTGCGTTTACTTTATCATTTATTAAAGATGAAAGAAATCTCCATGCCAACAAAGTACTATGCTCCCTTACTTACCTTTACACAAAAAATTCACTCCTGGCTGACTATTTGATACTGAAGGGCAGACAGCATTCTCAACTTTTATCAGAGTTGATTGATACTTTGATTTTTACGATCATCAAAATTGAGGATCTTTCATATAAATAAGTATTAACATAATACAGAAGCAGTATGTGTAGGGCAATATCAGAAATTGTTGAAAATTTTGTCCTCAGACTAAGGCAAAATTCATTAGACTCATTTTTATGAAACTCAAGTCAGTAAGTCAAACAGCAATTTAAAAAACAATAACAACATAAAAACAATAAAGAATTATTTTGAAGAATTAATAAAATTATAAAGAGGAATTAATTTGATATATATTGGGGGATGGTGGCAGAAAAAGATTGAGTCTTTATAATTAAAATTTGCTTCTATAAGAACAGAAAAGTTGATAAGTACAATGAAATCTGCCATTCAGAACACATAACAGTCTCAAATCTGAGTTGGGATGTTTTAACCTCCATTAACACTGTGTGGCATGATGTCATGCTCCATGCATAGCACATACATGTGTGTTCAGAGCCCAGGCTCCTGGGAAGACTCAAGAGCTCATGTGAGCCAGAACTGTCAGAGCAGCCTGGACTCATGGCTTGTTTGGTTTTGATTTAGTGATTTGATTTGTTTTATTTTTGTTGTCACCCTTTGAGACAAGATCTCACTATGTAGCCCAGAGTGACCTCAAAGGGACAGTAATATCTCTAATTTAGATAGTACATCTGATGGAGGGAGGCAGCTAGACAGGCCAAGAGGAAAACCATAAAGAAGTATTCACCCCAGGCCTTTGTTGGAGAGGGAATGTTTGTATCCTTTTCCCAGGACACAGTGCCCCTGGAGTGAAGTCAGGGCTCTGCCTTCTAATGGGCCAACTAAGGAAGAAGTATTTCCCTTTTTGTTGTTGTCCTTGGTTTGGCTTTGTGATCCAGTAAGAGCAGTTCTGGGAGTCTAAACCCACAGTGTGTGTTAGAGAGAGACAATAGCTCCCCGGGTTTACTGCTGGTCCGCTGGCTCGCTCACCTTCTAGCCTTTGTTCCCAGTGAACCATCTTTCGCTCACTTGTTTTCAATCTTGCAATGAAGTAAAAGTGCTTTCCAATGCGTTACAATCAGTTTGGGATTTTCCATTGCTTAAATGAGAAACCAACATTTGCCGGTTTTAAATCGCTTGTGAGTCTGCCTCCCACCTCATTGCTGAACTTCTTATCCACACCAACATGGAACAACATGAAAGAAGAGATGAGTGGTGTCACTAGGGAGGGGACCCAGAGGAAGGGAAGAAGAGCTGGAAATCAAAGTATTAACTTGGAGAGAAGCGAGCCCATGCGGGGCTCATCAGCAGACAGGACCCATCTGAAAAGAGAATCACAGAGTTGGAAGGGGACATAGAAAGCACATTTCAGACTCAGAAGCAGGTAAACAAAAAATAAACAAAGTGATTAACAACAACCAAATTCAAAATGGCTGGGCAGTTCCAAAGCCAGGACAGATGGGTAACTTAACTCTTGACAGGAGAAGCAAGAAAATGGACCGGAAGAAATGCTAGGAGAGCAACGGCAGGGACATGCCAAAGTCAACAGGTGTTTAAATGAAAGGCACTGGACCCACAGAGCCAGAAAGCCCAGGAAACACAAAGCCGGATAAAGCACAGCCCAAACCCAACACACACTTCACACTCCTGTTTGACAAACCAAAGATAAGGAGAAAAGCTTGAAAGAAAACGACTTGAGTTTGGACAGAAATGATGCAAACCTCAGGGTTCCTTGTCAAGGACCACTGGTCTTTACCTCCACTAAAGGCTGTTGGCTTTCTCACTTTAGATAAACGATGAATAGCTAATAGATGTAAAACACCTTGCTGTGGATGGACATTCCTCCCTTCTTCACGTCACATAAGTGGAGTTGAAATGACCTCCTTGCATGAGATGCACTTTCGAGCTGTCACATTCCCCAAATCTGATGAGTTACAATTACTGATGAATTGTGCCTTCGGTACTCCTCTGGGGACCTTCAGAACAGCTTTCCCAGAAGAGAGCATCCTGAGGTGTGCATTTAATCACAAGACATTACCTAATGGATGTAAAATTGGATACTGTTCTTGGCTCTGATGGGAATGGATCTGACTTTTTCCAGGCAAGGTTAATGCTATGGCGAGCGGAGCCTGAAGTAAACCCCTGAGGTGAAGGGGTGGGAGAGAAGCTTACCAGTGGAAATGCTTGGAGAGCCGACAGGTAGCACAGGTCTCCACAGAAAGCAAATCTCGCAGAATTCCCAGGGAGGTGTCGGAAAGCAGAAACAATGGATTCTGTTGTTTTGTTTTGCTTTAGTTACTGGAGCAGAGCAGAACACTGCCAGAAGCAAAGATATAAGGAGCCAGCTTCAGCAAGTGAGAGAGAAATGAAAGCACACAAGGGCATTTGCATTGAGCACGGCCACTGACAAGCCTGTTTCTCCTACGGGGTCACCCCTTCGCTTTCCTAACCAAGGGCGCTTCATCTCTAGGTAGAGACTTTTCAGTGTTGCTTACAGTCAACTGTGGTTAAATAGTGATCCTCACTGCTTTTTCCTTTTAAACTGGGCACCAAACAGTTAATAATAATTCTATATTATAATATTATAATATATTATTATATATTATCAATATTATGTTGTAATTGTAATATATTAACCATTATAAATGATAATAATTATATTGTAATTATAGCATAATATTGATAATTATAATATATCATAATATATAATTATATATATTTATAACAGGTTGGCATTAGTGTCAATAATCAGAGAAAAAATCTATATAGACATTAAATTTTTTTCAGGATTAAAAACTGAACAAATGTAACAGTTGCCCGATGCTTTTGAGCAATGACACTCTTACTTCCCTCCACTCACCTAGCAAGGCAGGTATGACTCTGCCTCATTCCCCTGAGGTAAGGCATCCATAGCATCCTGTAAAACACAACACTGACCATTAGAACCACATTCAGACAATCTCCAAATTCTGACTCACAAATTGTCTTAGTCATCCTAGGTTGATGGGAAAAAAAAATGTTCCAGACACTGGGTGCCTTATAAACAGCAAAAATTTATTTTCTATAGTTCTGGAGACTAGAAATCCAAGGTCAGTTTCCCAACACTGTGGGGTTCTTGTTTCATTTATAGCAAAATGCAATGGGTTCAAGACCCACAAGGTCTTCTAAGCATAGCAACACACACACACACACACACATGAATCCACAGAGACTACGGGTAACATGCAAGGCCCATACAGATCAGGGCCAGAAGGGACCCAGCACTGAGAGGAGAAGTGGACACAAGTCCCCATCCCTAACACAGAAGCTATCTTCAATTGATAACCGCTTACAAATGCAAACTTAGTTTTCTCTAACAGAGCCTTACTGGATATAGAAACCAGGCCAAGTACCAAGTGCCATGCCTAGAAAGAGATAGCCAGTTCAAATTTAATGTCGTTTTTGAAGAAACTTTGTCTTATAATGCTTTGTCAGGAATTTCTTTTCTTTCCTTTATTGTTTTTAACATTACAGAACTTGTGTGTGTTTGTGTGTGTGTGTGTGTGTGTGTGTGTGATGGTTTCCAGTTTTGTATTTTTATGAGATTTCTGTGTGTGAGAACATGTGTGTCACTGTATCTATATGTGTTTCTTAAGCTTTTCCTTAAGCTCTTTTCCTTCTATTTATTATGTCCTATTATGGTTTGTTTTGTTTTATTTATTATCATTATTTTTAGACTTCTGTTTGTATTCTAATGAAAGAGAGGGGAAAAGGGGGGATATGGATTAGGGTGGGTGGGAAAGAGGAAGGATCTCAGAGAAGTTGGGAGAGAGAAAACCCTAATCAGAATATATTATATGAAAAAAACCTATTTCTAACAAAGAAGAAATAAAATTGTAAAATAAATAAATAAAAGTAGAGGAGAATCTGTTACCTGCTACCAGTGTGGAGAATACAAAAATGTAAACTGAAGTTTGGTACAATCTCTCCACATTTCCCAGGCTGACCTCAAGATTGGTAGCCCTCACAACTGGCTTCTGGGTAGCTGGAATTACAGGCATACAGCAACATGTCTGGCTTCCTGATTCTAAAAATTGCTTTCCTTTGCTCTCACGTAGCTTCAGAAACACTCTCTCCATGATCTTTGCACACATCAACTATTCCTTGCACTCACATCGTCAATGCCAAAAATGTCCTGTCATTCTTAATTCCCATTCTCCTCATGTAGACATTCTATCCATTCTTCAAGATCCAGCTCAAATGCTTCTTTCAGCCATGTCTCCCCAGCTTCTGAAGGGTCTCCCCAGCTCATGAGGAGTATCCCTAGCTCCTGAGGCCTCTCCCCAGATCCTGCTGGATCTCCCCAGCTCTTATGGGTTACTGTGACACTTGCACTGATTAGCACATTTTATAATTCTTAGAATCTCTATTCCCCATCAGCATCCTGAGATCTGGACCAGACATTCTCTCACCTGATTTCTGCTCCTTTGTGTTTTACTGCCCTTCAGTAAAATGTCCCAACACCTGGAGCTTAGCTGGAACTTAGTATGTGCAGGGGACTTGTATTTTTGAACAAGTCTTAACAACTATTTATAAGGACTTGAGCCTCTCCAAGAAAGCCAGCTATCTGGGGAAATCCCATCCACCATTTTTCACACCTGTTTCTTATGTCGGGACACCCTTCTATGTTCAGGGCCTCCTCCTAATACTTTCCAGCCCAGAGAGAGACATTAATTTGAGAGGAACAAAATTCAACAGTTGGTCATATTCTTGTCTCTTTATGAAGCCCCAGATTTAATAACCTGCTCACCTCCACTTAGCCTATGCAGAAACCCTATAAAGAGAATCGATAACATCCCCAAGGCCTCAGAGGGGGTGAAAGGTATTTAATTGCTCTGGGTTATCCCACCAAGCCTGGGGACATGCCTTTTTATCCTGGTGGTCACTCTCCCAGCCTTAGCCTAGAGAGATGAGGCATAAAGTGAATCCTTGGGGCTGTCTCCCCCTCAGGGAGGCATGCTGCTTGCACATGTAGGAAGCTGATTCACAAGGCTGACTAGCTACAGCTTGTGCCCATAGCGTATTTATCTTTAGGGAATGGCCTTTATAGCTTTACATGGCTGAGCACTTGAGTGAGGAATACAAATCCTGTCTTACCCCATGGCCAATCAGCTGAAGATGAAGAAAACAAAGGTACTTTTTCCCTGGGTAACTGAATTTCCTCCTCTGAAGGCTGGCATACTTTCCCTTTTCTCCAGATAAGAGCCAGAAGAAATCTGTGCAGGACCTGAACTGCTAAAGAATGTATCCCTAGATGGATCGGTTCTTGATATAAAGTTAAAGCTATCCTGGCTTTAGTTTTTTAATTGTATTCACTTGTTTTATTTTATTTATTTATTTTATCGACAAAATGTATGTAGGCCAAGTTGGCCTTGAACTTGTGGAAAATCTCCTGCTTCAATCTCCTTCATGCTGCGGTTCCAGGTGTGCCCACATGCTTGGCTCTTTCTTTCCCTCTCTCTTCTTTCTTTCTCTCTCTCTTTCTTCCTTCCTTTCTTTTTTTATTTGAAACTAGATTTTTTTCATCAAAATATTCTGATTATGGTTCCCCTCACCCAGCTCCTCCCAGGCCCTTCCCACCTCCCAACCACCCAAATCCACATTCTTTTTTGCCCTCACTCATTAGAAAACAGACAGCATCTACAAAATAATAGTAATAAAAAGATAAAATAAAATAAACAATCCTGAATAGAACAAAACAAAACAGAAGAACAGCAAACCATTTTTTCACCTGTGAATGGTTATTTAGTGATGCTAGGTCTGTTTAGGAGTGTAGACTATGCCTGCTTCGCTCTCAGTGAAAGGAACCCATTTGGTCCAGACCTGTGGATGCCCTGTGCACACTGCCACAGTCTGAGTTCATGAGTGCATCAATCCTGCTGTGTTCAGAAAACCTGGTTTCCTTGGTGTGACTTTTCAACAGCACAGTTGTTAAGAAGGTAGAAGGGAGTCGGATGGGGAGAGATGGCTCAGTCATTAGAAGCACTAGCTGCTTATCAAGAGGACCCTGGTTACATTCTTGGACCCATATTGCAACTCACAACTCTCTGTAACTTCAGTTCCAGGGATTTGATATCCTCTCCTGGTTACTGCAGACACCAAACATGTAGTGAACAGACACATAAACACCCATACACAGAACATAAAAATAATTAATGGGACAACATGAAAGTCCTTAGCTGGGTGGATTCTGCCTGAATTTCATGCTCTCAGTGAGCAGAATGGCAGTAAGAGAGAACCATACCAGGGTTTATGCCCTGGCCCTGATAGCTCCTCATTGCCATGTCTTTTGTGACATTAACACACAGCTTTCACTTCAACTTTAATAAACCAGTATGTGACCAGAGAGTGAAGCCAAGCATAGGAAGCAGTGCATGAATAAATAAACAAGGAGGGCATGGGACCTCAGTCTCACCTAGCGAGAGTTACTGAAGTCCCCTCACACATATTACACACAATTCATATTAATATAGGTATGTCTCTTCTGCTTTATTTTGAACGTATTTGGAAGCAGAAGATATGGAAAGACACAAATAGGTAAAGGTTTGGAAAACACACACACAAACACACACACACTGAGCTGTTTACACTGTGCAGAATGACAAAGACAAGCCATCAATCCTCTAGGCTCACTTAATCTAGGTCGATTCACACTGAAGACTGCTTTAAATTTCCACATCACATTAGCAGGCACTCATCCATCACCCAGCCCTAATGACACTGGGTACATTTCATAATTAGTCATAAAAAAACAATCCATTTGCCAAACCTCTAAATTAAGTTGGCGCTTCAACAGTATACAGACTCTCAGCAGCCAGAAACGGCCTTTCCTCCCCAGCTCAGTGTGCATTTTTGTTGCCTTGACAACTGTCTGTCTGGGGCTTCTTTGCTTAGAGAATGAGGACACCTTTGCCTGATACAACCCCTGGGAAATGATAATCAACTACAGGAAACACTGTGCTGATAATTGTGACTTTGGGCTCACAACTGTCAGAATTCTGCCTGAATTATACCTGCATGGGGGGGGGTGTAAAGAGAAGCTGGGAGGGGAATGAGCTGAGATTTCAATCAATTAAATAACAACTAAGGCCAGGATTCAGCTCGGCTGGCAAGAAAGCACCAAGGTGCATAAGAGGTATATAGAATTTATGAGCCTTATTCAGGCTTCTGGTGGTCTCATTGAAATGTATTCAGAGCACACCACTGTATTGCTTTATGGGATAAATTCTAGATAAGTCTAAGAGGGGATAGAGTCCTCTTGTTCTGAGTTGACACACACATTCTGGCCAACCCTGCACTTCTAAATTTATATTCTTTCTGTTTTTTGTCTTTTGAGACAATCTGCCAGTTCTTCACTGGGACACTGTAACTTACATACTCAGTCCAGCAGCCCAAGCTTGTTCCTCCAGGAATGGAGTCATGAGTTTGCTTTCCATTTTAAAGTGCACACCTTGTAAATAAGCTTCGAGCTGCTCCTAGCAGCATCTGAAATTATGGGGAAGCTTCGGGGTTCTTCCGCATTTCGGTTAAGAAATTTCTTATTCAGGGCTCAAGAGACAGATCAGATAGTGTGAACACTTGCCAAAACCCATGAGGACCCAAGTTTGACTGTTCGAACCCATGTTTAAAAAGAGAAAGCTGAGCATGGTGATGTATGTATCCTGCTGCTGAAGAGGCTGAGACAGGAGGATCCCTGGGGCTCACAGGCCAGGTGGCTCAGTAGATGGTGCCTGAGCAATGGCAATCTGCATTGACCTGTGGCCTTCACATGCCCGGGTACCCATGCATGCTAACTTGTTTGTACTAGCAAGGCCTGAATTAGACTTCAAAGTTCACCAACTTTTCTTGAATCATAACCTACAGCGCAAAATGCTAGGCTAGCACATTTGTGGTGTTTGCTGTCATTCAATCTGGAATGTTCCCCAAAGGCCTCTTGGCTAAACATGGTAGATGAGATGAATACTTAGACCAGTAGACTCTCAATGATGCTGATTACCAGCTATAATATGGAGGGGCTGAAGATATTAGGTGATAATGATAGACATTTCTAGAGAAAAATGGAATGTGCCCCAGGTTCTTCGAGACTCTAACTGTGGCAAGCTCAGCTAACCCGAGTCTCTAACTTGCTCCCACAACTTCGGAGACAAATTCCCTAAGAACACTCTCGTCGCTTTCTTCCTTCCCCCCTCTCCCCCCCCTCTCCCCCCCTCTCCCCAACAAAGGTTCCTTATCTTTCCATATCCTTTACACTTAGAACTGAAGCAGGAGAGGTAAGGATCAAGAAGTCACAGTAACAGTAAACACTCTAGAAACTTCTACAGCTGAGGTTGCTAAGCTCTGCAGGTCCTTCCTTCTCCCTTCAAAGCGCGCTCGCTGACGAGATTCTTAACTTGTCTTTTCTTTGGTTGTCTACAGTCGGGCAGAATGCTCTCCATTCTTTGAAGCCAACGGAATACGGCCCCACCCGCCTGCACACAGAAGATATCTGCGTTAGTTTGGTGACAAATTCTACTTGTGGTTTGTAAACTTCACAGCAAAAGACATTGTCCTCAGCCCTGTGTCTTCAGCTTCGTCCCACACAGAAGATCCTCAATACCTGTCTAAGACAAGTCTCAGCATTCTGTGGAGGAAGTCACTTCTACGGCTGATAAACACCTTCAGCAATGGAACAGGATACAAGATTAACTCAAAGAAATCAGTAGCCCTTCTATACACTAAAGATAGAAGAGCTGAAAAGGAAATAAGGGAAACATTACCCTTCATAATAGCTGCAAATAGTATTAAATACCTTGGAGTAACTATAACCAAAGAAGTAACAGACCTATTTGACAAAAATTTTAAGTCACTGAAGAAAGAAATTGAAGAGGATATCAGAAAATGGAAAGCTCTCCCATGTTCCTGGATAGGTAGGATCAACATAGTAAAAATGGCAATTCTACCAAAAGCAATCTACAGATTCAATCAATGCACTGCCCATCAAAATCCCAACACAATATTTTTTGGACTTTGAAAGAACAATACTCAATTTCATCTGGAATAACAGGAAAGCCAGGATTGCCAAAACAATTTTGCCCAACAAAAGAACCTCAGGAGGAAGTTACAAATTGAATAACTTGAAGCAGTGCTAACGATTATGTCACTGGTTTAGACCCGAGGTCCGGACACAGTGTGGCTCCGATCAGCCTCTACTTTGCATTACAAGAACCCAAATCAAGGCATCAGCAGAGCTGTATTCTTTTCTGGAGGTGTTTTGAAATGACAAATATGTTTTCAAACTTATTCATCACAGAGTCCAACCAGGTTTCATGAGGCTGTAACTTGGGTCCCCATTTTCCTGCTGGCTGTTGAAAAAGTCTCATTCCTGCTTCTAAAGGCCACCCACATACCTGGGCTCACAGCCCGAGCAAACACAGCCATCTCCAAACCCTGCCTCTGTCTGCCTTCCTCTCAGGCTTGGGAAAGCAGGTGCAATTACACTGGACTCTGCCAGCACCCGAACAATCCCCTCCTTAGTGAGATTTGTCTGCCCAGTTCTACTTGTAACACCATGCACAGCAGCAGCCAGATGAATGTTTGCTCTCAGGGTCTTGCAGACATTGCATAGCATTGTCTTCTACAGCAAAACAGATTAGCATTTTCCCAAGATGCCCAGGCTAGACAGAGCAAGGGTGCAGCTTTGTCTCCTTAGCTGTTCGATGCTTTGCTTCCAGATACCTGTTTTGCACAATTTCCAAAAAGGAAGAGAGTTCTAACAGGGGCTGTCAAGATGACTTAGCAGATGAACAAGCTTGCTCCCAAGCTGACCTGAGTTCAATCCCCAGAAGCTACAGTGGAAGGAAGTACCAACTCCCTCTGACCTTCCCACATGTGCTGTCACACACACACACACACACACACACACACACACACACACACACACACACACACAGACCATGGAGCAACACAGCCTTGCTCCCCCCTGACTTGCTCAATCACCCTTCCACAGCCTAGGCCCGTGTGCCTTTGGATGGCACTGCTCACAGTAACATGGACTCTCTTCTATCAACTAACAATTAAGAAAATGCAAACAGTTGTGTCCCCAAGCCAAGTCAGTTTAGGCAATTCCTCAGCTGAGGATTCCTCTTCCTAGATGACTCTGGGTTATGTCAAGTTGACATGTGAAGCTATCCATGACAACCAGTAAAGAAGAAATATAAAAAACACTCTGCACAGGAAGGAATAAAACTGCCTGTCTTCACAGATCTTATTATCTACACAGAAAACCCCAAAGAATTGACAGAAGCAAGAGAAGAACATTGAAATGAGAAATGTTCCCCAAAGGCTCAGATATTTGCACACTTGATTCTCAGTTAGTGGTGCTGTTTGGGGATATTCGAGTCGGGCAGAGTCTCTGGAGAAAGTATGTCACTGGAGGCTGGCTTTGAGACTGAAAGCCTTGCACTGCTTCAAGCTCATGGTCTCTGCTTTGTGTTTGCAGTTGAAGATGTGAGCTCTCAGATTTCTGCTCCTCTAGCTGTGCCTGCCAGATGTCACGATGCCCCCTCACCATGATACTCTCAGCCCTCTAGAATCATATGCCAAACAAACTCTTCCTCTGTAAATTGCACTGGGTGTTTTATCACAGTCACAGAAAGACCACTGTCATAGTTAGGGTTTCTATTGCTGTAAACAGACACCATGACCTCAGTAACTCTTATAAAGGAAGATATTTAATCAGGGCTGGCTTACTACTTCAAAGGGTTAGTCCATTATCGTGGTGGCACTCAGTCAGACATGGTACTGGAGAAGTCATTTGAGAGTTCTACATCTAGATCATCAAAAAGAGACACTGAGCCTGCTTTGAGCATTTGAAACCTCAAAGCCCAACCCCAGAGACACACTTTCTCCAACAAGGCCACACCTACTCCACCAAGACCACACCTCCTAATAGTGTTGCTCCCTATGGGCCTGTGGGAGCCTTTTTCATTCAAATCACTGCAGTAAGACCAAGGTTTGTACCAGAGAAGATTGGTCCTGTGAAGAACCTGCCTACCACGTTGGTTTATAGAATATGGAAGACTTCGAAACTTTGTATTAGAGAAGCAATTAAGTGCTGTAAGCAGAGTTTATTCAGCCATTGCTGTAGGAGTCTGGAAGCCAGTCATGCTGACAGCAAAGTGGACTGCAGAGATTCAACTCTCAGTGCTTCAGAGGGAAGCAAACGCTTTATCAGCAATTGGGCTAGAGGCCACTTCTGTGGATTTAGGCAAAGAATGTGTCTGCCTTCTGCCCTTGTCCTAAGAGCTTGTCTGGTGCTTACTTAAGGAGAATGGACTGGAGATGGAGAGATGTCTCAGTGGTTAGGAGCACTAGTTGTTCTTCCAGAGGGCATGGGTTTTATTCTCAGCATCCACAGGGCAGCTCAAAGCCATCTATAATTTTAGTTCCAGGGAATCTGATGCTCTTTCTGACCTCTTTGAACACCAAGCATGCACATGATATACAGATATATATGCAAGCAAAACACCCATAAACATAAAAATAAATAATAATAATGAAGGAAGTTTTAAAATTGTGTAATGTTGGTCTGTGGTATGATTATTATTGATAACTGTATTTAGATCTACAGTGAAAAGAACAAGGGAGCTATAAAGGATGGTATAAAGGATAAAAAAGGGAGAGGTCACAGAGTCTTCGTCTCTGTTTCAGAGAGCCACTGAGGCCAGGCAACTTGTGACAAGGTGTTGTAGAATTATGTTCTGGCATGTTGTAAATATTTGTCCCTCCTACTGGTGTAATAAAATGTTGATTGGCCAGAAGGCAGGCAGGAAGTGTGAGCAGGGCTACCAGACTAAGAAAACTCTGGGAAGAGGAAGAATAGACAGAGATACCAACAGACAGAGGAAAGAAGTGGAGATGCTGCTCTGAGAAAAGGTGCCAAGCTGCATGGCTCAACAAGATAAGAATCATGGGTTAGTTTAAGAGTAAGAGTTAGAAAGTTATATAACTGAGCCATAGGCCAATGAGCATGAAATTAATATAAGCCTTTATGTGATTATCTGGGGCTAAGCAGCAGTGGGGCTGTGAGTGGGTCCAAACCTCAGGGCTAGGCTGGAAAATCCGAGCAAGAAAGTTCTTATTACAGCAAGGAAGTCCCTGCATAAAGATCCTGAGAGAGCAAGAGGCATGAAAGGTCATTACATGAAGCTGTGAAAGTGATGCCTGGGTTGCCTTGGAGAACCAAGCATGCTGTAGATGCCAGAGCCATGGATTATCTGCCAAGGAGAGCTACATAGAGGAAATAAAACCATCTCAAGAGAGTGATGTGTGTTGAAGATAGCGAAACTGGAAGGGCAGAGACATCTTTGACATGGAGCTACTGGATTCAGTGCTTGCCTTGCTTAGCTCTGATTTTACTTTGGTCCAATATTTCTTCACTGTGTCCCCTTTCCTCCTGTTTGCAATGGTAACATACATTTTGTACCATTATGTTTGGAAGTATGTAATTTGCATTTTTTTATTTGATAGAGTAATACAATGAAAAAGTTCAGAAGAAATTTTGGAGCGTTGAGACTATGAGGTCCTATGGAGTCTTTGAAGTTGGACTGAATGCAATTTGCATTATAATATGGCCATGGACCTTAGGGTCCTGCGTAGCTGCACGAATTCAGATGGTATTAAAAGAAGATTCTGAGCCAAATATTGAGAAAGGCTGAAATATTAGAGGGAGGAAGCACCATAGTCAATTCTCACCCAGCTGTCTTGCAACTTCCTCAGCCTCCCTCCTGGTCACTTCTGCCAGTCACTTCTCTCTCTGCTGGGTTCCTAAAAGGCCTTATATACCCTTCAGCTGCATCCCATCCAGGTTAGGATTGAAGGTGTGTACTACTCTATTTTGTAGCTAGCCTTGAACTCACACAAACAGAGGAAGTTTGGTCTCTGAATTAAGGGTGTAGGTCCCTTCTCTGTGCTGGGATTAAAGATGTGTGCTATTGAATTTCAGCTGTTTACCCTTATACTCAAGGATCAAGAATTTCCTGAGCTGTCTGCCTAGGATTTGACTATGTGCTGTCTTCCCAATATTTAGGTTTTATTAAATATGTGATATATATCCACAGTCCAGGGAGTGGAATGTGGTAATCTGGATGAGAAATGTGTCCCATAGGCCTGGGTCTCTGAATACTTGGGCATGGCACTGTTTGGGAAGGTTTAAGTATTACAGTCCTGGAGGAGGAAGTATATCACTGAGGGCAGGCTTTGAGATTAGAAACCTCAAGCCACCCCTCTCCTCTCTTCCTTTCTCTCACTTCTTCCTCTCTCTCCCCTTCTCCCCCCATACCTGTCTTTCTCCCTCTCCCTTCCTCTGTGCTTGCATTTGAAGATGTGCTCCTTCATCCTTCATCCTGATCCTCTGATCTCCATGTCTGTCACATGTCAGATGCCTGCTCACCATGGTGGACTCCTACCCCTCTGACACCATACGCCAGAGTACACTCTCTCCTTTACACTGCTGTAGTCACAGTGGTCATCACAGTTACAGGAAGGAACTGAAGTAAGAAAGTCCCAGATTCACACTCCGCTTGTCCAGGTACAGAATACAAGTCAAGACAAAAATGTCAAATACAAATGTGAAGTAAAAAAAAAAAAATAGCACTGCAAATCATATACTTAGGTACAAATTGGAAAAGTTTGCATAAGATTTATATGCTGATGACTATAAAACCTTAATAAAAACTTATCAAAGTTTTAATTAAGTGGAGAAATGTAGCACATTACTGAATGAAAACACTCAGTATTTCTAATATATTAATGTCCTTTCATTTGATCTATAGACTGAGCATAATAATCCAAGGTGCTGTTTCTAACCAAATGAAGACTTAAATGTATCTCTCTCCATCTCTGCTTCTCTCTGTATGTGTATCTGTCCCTTTGTCTCTCTGTCTGCCTGTCTGTCTCTCTCTGTCTCTGTTTCTCTGTGTATGTCTATGTGTCTGTCCCTTTGTATCTGTTTGTCTCTTTGTCTGATATCTCTCTTCCTCTCTCTCTCCCCCCTCTGTGTGTGTGTGTGTGTGTGTGTGTGTGTGTGTGTGTGTGTGTGTGTGTGTGTGTAAAGCAAAGTAACAGAACAGAGGAAGTTTGAAAAAGGCCAGAATTGGAGGTCTTGTACAAACAGTGCTATAAATATCCAATGAGAAAGGTAACTTGAGCAGCAGCCAGGCATACAGGGCCAGGCATACAGATCAATGAAACAAAATTGAGAGCCCAGAAATAGATCCGAATGAGAACAGAGCACTGACTTCTGGCAAAGATGTAAAAAAGAGTCTGAGGTAAAAGGCTGTTCCTTTAGCAACCAGCGCTGGGGTTGCCCACATCTATAGAGGGTAATATTGAGCCATTGAATAGCAGACTCGCTTGCATTACCAAACTCCTAGGGGGAAAAAAGGCAGATCTTAAAGACCTTTGGTTAGAGAGTTTTAAAATATAAAACCAAAAGCATGATCCAGAAAAGAAAAAAAAAGATTAATTCAATTTTCTTGAAGGAAAATGCTTAGATACCGAAGAAAATACACTTAAGAATCTAAAACTATGTTCTAAAACTTTGGAGAAAATACTGGAAAATCATGTTTATGGCAAAGGGTCAGCATCCATAATGCACAAAGAATTGTTAAAAGTCACAAACATGAAGTGCCACACACATCTACAATAACAACTCAAGAGGCTGAGGATGGAGGATGATAGATTTGGGGCTAGCCTGGGATAGATCATAAGATCCTCATCTCAAAAACAGGCGAGCAAAAAAGAAGAAAAATAAAATGAACAGCCTAATGTTTTCAATGAGCAAATCATCTTTCTCATGACATCAAAGACAGCAAGAGAGCATGCAGGATTGATTAATGTAATTTGCCACCAGAGCACCGCTGCAGTGCAGTCCCACAACCTGCTTATTAGAAAGTCCAGAGCCACCTAGACTTGAGCATCACACATGCTGGCAAGGACCCTGTACTCAGTGCTTTTCTTGTGCAGTGATGTAACAGTGAATTTATGAAGGAAGGGTTTGTTTGGGCTCAGGGCTTGAAGTGTAATCTGTTATAGCAGAGAGGCTCTGCTGATCAGACTGTGGGGCAACCAGTCACAGCGCATCCGTAGGAAGCAAAGAGAGATGCAGGCTGGTGCTCTTTGTATGAAATCCTCATGTGTAAAAGCAAGAAACTTTCAGTCTTTTCCCTAAGAATATCAAAAGGCAATATTTTTCCTCTTTATGTTGAATATTGTTCTAGATTTCTAGTTTAGAAATAGGCCAGTAAGACGACGTATAGAGGATTCAGGCTGCAAAGAAGAAAACAAAATTGTTATTAAGCACAGACACTGTTGTCCACATAGAAAATCTCAAAGGGCCTAAAAGTAAGAATAAATGAAGAGAAGGAGAGGGTTAGATTTCAGAGGAAGCTCAGCGAGAACACATGAACACAAGGTCTAAATGGGCAGTATGTGGAGCTTCAAGGGGAGGGATCAGACTGTGTTTCTATGTGTGGACTGACTCTTCGGAGTCCGTTCCCTCCAGAGGGACATCTAACCCAGTCTTGACATTAGGATGAGGAAATCGGACCTGGAGTGGATGCTGAGCTGATTCACCTTGGGACCTCTTGCCCTTTCTGGGGAGGGGATAGGGGATGGGGAGGAGGGAGGCTGAAGGCTGAGCGGGAAGGGTGGGAAGGGGGAAAGGAGTTTGAGCAAAGAGATACATGGATAAAAAAGACTATTTTATAAATAAAAAATAATAAAAAAATATCAAATACATGCAGAACAGAATGGTGTCTTCCCATTTAGAGTGAGATGTCCTACTTCAGAATATTCAATCTAGACAATCTCGAAGACATCCCAAGAGGTGATCCTAGATCCTGTCAAGTTGACCATCAATGTTGACCTTTGCAGATGAAAGCAATGGGATCTCCATCTACCACTGGATTGCTGATGAGAATCTCAAATGATAAGTGGTCCAGTGAGCAATGAAGTATCTTCTTGTAGAGTTTCCTATGAACCCACTATATGGCCAGCAACTCCACTACAATTATTTACTCAAAAAATGAGAAGCTTATGTTCCTGTAAAGGCACCTCCTTGAATTATAATGGCATCTTCATAATGGCCCCAAAGTGGAAATAGCTCATATGGCTTTCACATAACAATGTGTAAAATGTGGTCCACAGGTATGATGTATACTACTCAACAATAAATAGAACATGTTATTAATCGACACGGATACACTGAATGAACCCTGGTATTAAAGAAGTCTGACACCAAAGGGTGCATATTGTAAAGTTCTCTTTTCATGGCCATCTAGAACAGGGCAACTGTGGTAACGGAAGGGCTCCCTCAGCAAAGATCATGATACAGTGGGATTAGAGTTATTCTCTAAGGAGCAATGGCACCAAGTCAATGACCTTGTCAGAATCTATGAAACTATGTCATAAAGAGTAAATATTTCTGAGTGCAAATTAAAATGATTCAGTTGCTGATTTGTATGTTTATTTTTTCGTCATTATTGTCAGCCTGACTGGATTTAGAACAGCTGAGGGACACATCCCTGGGAGTGTGCATCGAGGAGATTTAGCTGATGATGGGAGGGGGCTTGAATGTGGGTGGTGCCCTCCATGGGCTGAAGTTGTAGGTTGATTATAAATGTAGAGGATGAATCAAGAGGAAAAACACCTATGAGAAATGAACCTACTCATATTCTAATAAAGCATAGATGCTTACTAATAGGGGCAGGGAAGAGCAGCTACACTGTGTATCTTTGGAAAACTTCCTTTAACTTAGTGGTAAAGGATGAAAAGCATATACAGACCATATTATAACTTCACTGGTATATTTGTTTTGTTTTCTGGATTACAGGCTAGCACTGTAAACCACTTTACCTGTGTGTGTATACCAGAGCTGAACCAGGAAGAGATGTCTGATATATAATGACAGTCAAGGGACTCCCAGTCAGAGAAAGAAATTGCAGAATTGGGGCTAAGAAGGTCATATGATGGTCTCCAGCTGGTACCATTTACTGAGGTTGTAGAATCTTCTGGGTGTAGAGCAGAGCTACAGAATTACAGCTGGCCCCACTTCCAGTGGACCTCTGTGCTTTCTGAGTAGCTGAGACATAACAAGCCACACCATTGGCTCCTGCAGCTTCACACAGAGACCCAGAACAATGGGCTGCTGGGGACCCTTAAACCAGGAACTGAAAGAAATCCTCCCTCTCTTGAGTTGATTCTGTAACAAAAATAAGAAAATTACCTAAGACCCTGAGGCAGGGATGGGTCAACACAGGCTAAGGGTGTCTGTGGGGACAAAGAGACCTATCCCATGGCCAGATGGGATATCCGATGGCCCTTGGCCAGGCTGCCCTGGTTATTGGTGCTGTGAGGATTCTTGTTGATTTCCCCAAAGTTCTAGAAAGTACGCAATTGCTCTCTCTGTCTCTCTGTCTCTGTCTGTCTCTGTCTCTGTCTCTATCTCTGTCTCTCTCTCTCTCTCTGTGTGTGTATGTGTGTGTGTTTATGCACATGTGCTTGAGCATTCACATGTGTGCACATATATGCAAGTATGTGTTCTGGGAAGACTAAAGAACTATATGAGTCAGGATCCTCTAAAGAAATAGAACCAATAGAGTGAGTACTTACTAAAGGGGCATTAGTTATATTGGTTACATGATATGGGTAATCCAGTGATGGTTGTCTATACACTGAAAAGGCTGAGAACCCAGTAATTGACCAGTCCATGAAGCTAGAGGCCTCAGCAGGCCCAGTCTGACACTAAAGACCTGAAGGACACCTAGAATAGTCATTAGCCCACATCAGAGGACCAAAGAAGCTGGGCTTTAATGTCAGTGAAGAATAGTAGATGCACTCACCAGCAAGAATGAAGGCAGGCAAGCAAAAAGCAACATCTTTCCCTTGGGACCTCATTATATCTGGGCTGGTAACAGAAGGTACCGTGTACTCATGGGAAGACCCTGCCCTGCCCATGCCCCTACTCCTTCTAGGAAATAGCTTTACAGGACTGCCCAGAAGCATGCCTCTTAGTTGATTTCAGATCCAATCAAGTTGTTAAGCAAGATGAAGCATCATGGGAGCTTCCTGGCAATGCACATGTGCCAAAGGGGCAGAGAACAAGCAGAATGGACATATGGCTCATGCATCTGCAGAATCCTTATGCTGAAAGAATAACAGTGGCAAATCCACTCCAAGACTGGGCAGCCTCATCCAAACTCTAGGATCAACAGTAAACAGCTTTAACTGTGGGGAATGGCCTTGCAAAGAGGCTTAACTCCTGCCTAAGGATGTGCTTCTGGCTCAGGATTGCAGAATCTGGCCAGTGTCACCCCTTTAACAGATGTCCTTCCTCATTGTCTCTGACAGGGGTTGTCAGCATCTCTTAGCTGTATCTAGAGAGGGCTCGGGCACAGCAGAGCCAATTGACCATAGACAAATGGATACAAACGAAAAGTTAGGACTACTGAAGGCTCTTGGCGATGGAGTGTACACAGAGAGAAGTCAGGGTTTGATCTCATCAGGATCTATCTTGGCATTTTTGGGCACCAAGGCTGCCACAGAGGTAGAAGGTCAATTTCACCATCTTTTCTGAGCTGGGCTGGGAGCCAAAAAAAGAGAACATGCACATTCAGTTTTTTAAAACTCTAGGTACTTAGAAATGTGTTAGTCTATGGAGGTTGGCCTATTTTTCTCTGGGGAATGTATTGAAAGTTCACTCTTGGTAGAGAGTGTGGAAAGATTATTTGAAACATGCCTGTGCTGGTATTACTGATACCTATGGCCCAGTAGTAGAAGCAGAGAGCTGTACTGGGGTAAGAGGGAACACTGAGACTCAGAGAGACCCCACTTAGCTGATGTGGTACCTTAGCTTTAAGACATATCAACAGGGTGGAGACCACTCCCAGTGAAGGAGAATGAGCCCATTAATACAGTTTTTACTCATTGTACAATATATTGTTCTTGGTGTAAAAAGAAACTGGAAATATAGCAATAAAAGTATGCATTTGTGAGAGTTTTCCATTATACTCTGGAACATATCCAGCTAACACAGGTCAAAATGTAGAAGAGTGATATCATCTGGGATGAAAACAAGAGTGTGCTTGCTTAATAGTGACCTTGAAGTCCAAGACGTCCTGAAATATGACTGAGTTCATTTCTGCAAATAAATACATACCTATATGCCTTTATATATACATCATTTTTTTAAGAGATTGAACTTCAACTCTTTGAGCACTTTACCTTTAAAGCAGGGGTCTAGTGGAGATTTCTACTTCATGAGATTGGCAGATGGGCTGCCAGCAAGGCCCAGAGTCAGCCAGACATTGTCACTGGGTCAACTTGACTTTGAGTCATTGGCCAGTGATTTGGATGAACTGATAACAATCTCCCCTCACACTTCAATGACTTCTTTTAGATGTAGTCCACCAAGTTTAACCAGAGTTTCTTGCCTGGCTGTAGGTGGGAAGTAATCTAGAGAACTTACCAGGTTGATATCAAGAATTACCTTCTATCACTGTTGAAACTCATTCACTGAGGCAACATCTCTCAGTCAAACCCAGAACATTCCAGTATAGATAGTCTTGCTCTGGGGAGCCTCTGTCTTTGGTTTCTGAGGCTGGAAACACAGGCAGACAACCACAACCTCCTGTGGTTTCCTGGTGATCCAAGTTCTAGTCCCCATGGCTTGTAAAGCAATGAATTCCTGAGCCATCATTCCAGCCCCTAGAGTATGTTAAAATTAAGAAGACACGCACAGTTGTAGCTGAATGTTGTGCTGTTCTTACAGAAGGGGCTTGAGCACCTGCTACTCTGGGCATTCACATGGGCACTGTTACCAATGCCTGGAGGATGCTGTTGGGCAACTGAGCACACAGTTTCCTATTCCTTTCTTTTGGTCATTAATCCAAATGATTTAATGTACCTAATATTTTTAACAAAATTTTGGGTCATCTATAGATGATTTGAGAATACATGCTCATGTGTAAAGTGAGAGAGAGCTGAGACCACCATCCCAATGATTTCTCTAAGCAGAATCATTTTTTTTTTCCAGGACATCTGCAATTCTTAAATCATTATGCAAATGTAGCTGTTTTAACTCCATGCTTTGTGAGTCCACAATCACCATTCATTTCTGCAGCTGCAGACAGCAGGATTGTGAGAGGCGGAAAGGCACAATGCTTCTGACGGAGGGCTATGGAATCAGGCTGACAATGGCTTTTGAAATCAGGGTGGGGGAAAAATCAGCTTAGCCACTTACTAGCTGGGAACAAATATGACCACCTGGGCCCCCTTTTGCGAATTTAATCGGAGACCTCCACCAGGCGCCTTCATGGTATCTAAAGGTTGCAGAAGCATTAACACAGAATAGAGCTTGGCCTCAAAAAAAACTTTGCTATTGCAAAGTAACTGGGTTGGGGGTGAGTACATTAATAGCATCATTTTGTGAGAGTCTACACAAGAAGCAGAAAACGCATAGCCTAAGAAAAAGTAATTTGTCTCCTAGGCCTACTAACATGTCGTCCCCTGCTCTAGACAGCTGCTGCATAAAAGCCCCCTGTGAGTCGATAAGCCTTTGCAGAAGGGTGCACTGCAGGTTCATGGACCATCATGAGTGGTCATTGCTGTTCAGCATTAACCTTATAGGGTTAGCTCAGACACTGCACAAAGGCATAAAGTGTCCTCCTTTTCTACAGCTGTCACCAATATCCATAGGGCTGGGGAAGGAGAACAAGCTTGATGCACAAACACACTGGTGGGCCCCAGTACATGGCATGGAACTGGTCCCAGCATCTCTTTGGCACCTGTGCGGGGATTGGCAGATGGAGTATGTGGTCCTCCTTGTTTGCAGATGGATGGTGTGATGTCTCTTGCAGCTTTGCTGTCTGGTCCTCCATTTTACTGTGAGTCTACAGCCTGCTGCATAAACAAGTCAAGGTACAGAGAGGCTAACTTGGTATTCAGCCTTCCAGATACTGGCCATGAAGACCCTGTGGTGACCAGATGATGGCTCACCATGAAGATCTTGTGGTGAGTCATGGAAATGCTCCTCACTCTCTTTCCATGAGACACTCCTTATCAAGATGACCAAGAGGAAAATACTTGCTTCCCTGTGGACCCACGGTCAACTCACCACTTCAGAGAATACGAGAATTAAGTGTCCTTTTGCCCTCTGTGGCAATGTTTTATTCCAGCCCTCAAGAAGACAGTTTCCTGCAGCTCAACTCAGAAGGAAATGAGGTGACCCTCCATTCTCGGTAGTGCATTCTCTTTGATCCAGACCCATCAGTTAAAACTCCTAGATGGAGAATGTCTTTTCCCAATCACTTGGTGCCACCCTAATAAAATACCCAAGGCTGTGTACTTCATAAGAAAAAGAGGTTTGTCTTAACTTACAGTTCTGGAGGTGCAAGGCCAGGAGCAACAATTGATGATGGCTTCCTGTTATCCCAGCTCTAAAGTGAGAGTCTCAGAACAAGAATCAGCGAATATGCACATGTATCCTCTTCCTTTTCCTCCCCTCTCCTCTCCTGTCTACTCCCCTCCCCTCTCTTCCTCTTCCCTCCCCCAGATATATTTCTTCTACCAGGCTAGTTGATTTATGCCAATATCCAAACTTGATCCATCTCTTACCACTGACCCTAACCACATTGCTCACCAGTTCTGCCACCTCCTCTTCCTGGGCTTCCACGCTCACCACCATACACACAGAGACCTGCCAAGGATGTGACCCATTCTGCAGGTCACATGCAGGTGCCTGTCTCTGTCACATGCTCACCTTACTGCTCATCACCTCTGGCACGGCTACTTCCCCCATTTTACCTCTCTGGTGCTGTACCCTCCAGCTTGCCTCCCTGTCTCACTGGGACTCCCTGTCTCCTTCACCATCTCCTCCTCCCTCTCTGTCCAACCCTTGGCTTGAGCTTGCTCTTCTGCACTGAGGCTCCCTACTTTTCTCGAACAGGCTTATAAATGTCACCTGTCTTACTTCTAGCGCCAAAGTTCTCACTAGTTCATCCTCCCCTGAACTTGAGACTTACATAGGAAAATTGCTTTTTAAAACTTTCCCTTTGAGCATTCTATTGGTAGGTCATATTTAATACTGACAACATGTCAGTTTATTTTTCAACCTCCAGTGTCTGCTTGTCTGGTTTTTCTCACTTGATTGTCCGGTGCAACTGCTCACTCATTAAGCATAGTCAGCCTGGCAATCTACCTACCTTTCATACTTAACCAGCCACCAAGCTCCATTGTATCCATTCCTGTTGATGCTGTAACAAATTGCCTCAAATGTGCAATTTAAGGAAAATAAGTTTATTCTAGGTCAGACATGGGTTTTGTTGGTCTAAAGCCAAGGTGTGGGTAGGACCAGCCATCCCTGTGCAGGCTCTAGGCAAGAGTGGGTTCTTTTGCTATCAGCTTAGTGACAGAATCGTGTCCCTGACAACTGTAGTGCTAAATACCCTTCCTTGCTCACTGTCACTTGTCACTGTCCCAGCTTCTAGAAGCATCCTCCTTCCTTCACCCACAGCTCACTTCCTCCAGCTTCAAAGCCAGCAATGACAAGCAGCAATCCTCCCACAGCTCAATCTCATCTCTGATGATATCGCTTTCCTTCATTTGTGGAAGAGTCTCTGCTTTTGAGAAATCATGAGATTGTATTGGATCCATTAAAATGTCTAGGATGGGGGTGTGGAAAGATGGATCAGTGATTAAGAGCCCTGGTTACTCTTACAGAGGGTCAGACTTCAGTTTCCAGCACCAAGTTTACAACTGTCTTTAAGTCCAGTTCTAGGGAATCCAGTGCCCTTCTCTGGCCTCTTTATGTACCAGGAATACATGCATCTTAGTTACTTACATAGATGTAGGCAAAACACCCATACACATTAAAAAATAAATGAATCCTTTAAAAATATATCTACAATAACATCACATCTCAAAGTCTGTTCCCTTAATCACTTTCTAACGTTCTTGCATCACCTAAGGCATTATGTTCTAGGTTCTAGGATTAGGTGTGCATACTTCCAGAGAGTCATGGTTCTTCCTATACATCACACATTGTGGATCATCCCTCCCTGTCTTCTCCCAACATCCCTGGCCTTACCAGCATTCTTCCATCAACTTATCCAATGAATGCCCCATTGGTCTGTCTGTCCTCACTTGCTATCCCCAAGAGACTTCTGTTATAAAGCCCCCTCCTGCCCCGAGCTGATCCCTCTGGTGGCTTCCCTTTGTCCCTGAGTTTAAAATCCAGATGCATTCAACATCTGATGAGTCAGAGCCTGCCCCTTCCCCAAGTCTCATTTCCCACCACTTACTCGCACCCTCCATTATCCACTCTACTCTTGGAAGAGTCTTTGCCTTTCTCCAGATTTTGCAATACTTGACTCATTCCTTAGACACCAAAATAATTATTTTCTTCAGATCAACTTTTCCTAATTATCTCAACAAAATCTAACCTCTAATCTCAGTTTATCTTCATCCTGCTCACTAGTATATCATACTCTGTTTCTTCTTAAACAGACAATAATTTGCATCCATTTTAGCTCTTTACATTTATGTTTGGCTCATGTATGGCCTTTCTCCTCAAGCTGAACAAGATCTAAACAGAAGCTCAAGGTCAACAATTTTGTGAGTAGCCTTGGTCTCTGACGCACAACACACACAGAGTGGTTATTTGTTGAGTGATCACATTAATGAATGGGTTACAACCAAGTATGACACCTTAGTGGGAGTCAAAAGTTGAATACTCAGTATGAGAGGAGAACGCACACTGGGCGGCTTACCTTCCGATCATCTCCTAAGATGAAATCAAGAGAAACAGACAAAGTGCATCTGGCAACTAGGAATATGTCCTAGAATCTACAAATTTGAAAATCAAGTCATAAAAGGAAGAGTATTTTCTTATAACTTTAAACTTAGGAGACCCTAAACTCAATGACATAGAGATCAAGTCACATGACTAACTTGGCATTATAGCCAATTCCTGAAGGTGTACACTTTCACGAAAGGGACAAATGGGTCCCATTCACCACATGCTCCAAATAAATAGCCACTGCCATAAGCTTTCACTTCTTTAAACTGAAAACACGAGGCCAAGCCTGTGAGTCTACATGCAATACTTTTCATTACCGACTTTTATAGCTTTCTATTGTCCTTACGGAGACAAACTGTTGATTGCTTTAGGGGGAAAAATGGCTTGCTTTGCTCATACAGTTCATGCTTGCACTGCTTGGAGGTGTGGTGTACATCACCAGCCACACCTTTGTGAGACAGTTTTACAGCCAAGTCAGTTTTCATTTACTCTCTGCTCCATGTCTCTCTCTCTTGACAAATGTTTCCAATGGTCCATTTAATCTCATTCCAAAGCAGTGACTCTCTGTTTTACCTCCCAGGGGACATTTTGTTGCCTGGGGAAAATTCTGCTACTCACGGGAGGTGGCTCTGTACTAGCTACTGGTGGGCCGCTGCTGACCATGCTTTAATACACAGGAAGAGTCAGCTCTGAAGTCAGTGGTGTGAGGGTCAATAAACACTGTGCATAGGCTGGAGAAAGAAAATGTTGGTGATGTAATTGTTCCTAGCAGCATAACACAGCATCAAGAGGAACAGAATTCATCATCAGAGCATGTGGAGCCCAGAACCTTGCTTCTTTTCACATTGTCTAGAGATTGACATCTGGAGTCCAAACAAATCAAACCAGCTTCCTTGTCTCCTCTCAGTCCAAACAACTCGCACAGTAGTTGAAAACACCCCCCTCCCCCGCAATACTACCTATCGCATGAGATGATGCTTCCCATTATCCCTGTCTTTTAGAAGCTTCTCACCCTGGGCCTGCCTGGATGCCTATATTCCCTTGCCCATGTCTCTCTGTCTTCCTTGAGAGCTGCCTCTCCTTTGCTCACTTTCAGACCCAAGTGTCTCTGCTCTTCATGCCAGGGTCTCTGCTCAGCTCATTTACTGCGTGTTCTTGACCCAACCCGTACGCTGACAGCTCCCAGCCCTAAGGCCCCCACCTTCACCTTTGGATGCTGTTGCCTGCAAACAGCTCAGACTCAATGTGTTGCATCAGATGATTACATTTCTAGCCATACTCTTGCTTTTTCTCCACTAAGGATTACATCACTGTCTCCTTGCTGGGGGAGGGGGGGCATTCTACCTTTTATATTCTTTTCAGACTTCCAAGGAGACCAGTGATCAGTCATATAAAAAGTTTCTCATTGTCATCTCTCTGTCCCTCACGGCCCTGCCTTTGGTGAAGCTCCCATTATGCTCTCATTCATTCTAGAACTATCTCAGTGTGCTCTCTGGACTTGTAGCTCTTTCCCCTATAGCATTCCTTTCGCCCATCAAAGTGAGTCTTCTAAAGCAAAACCCCATAGCTTTAATCCCCTCCTTGTATTTTAATTATCCCTGGCAATCTGGTGAAGCAATTTCAGCTTAATGGATGAACAACAAAACCTCTTAGGGTCTGGCCCATCCTATTTTCCAGCCCTGGCATTATGAGTCCTTCCTACATTCAGCATTTAAATCACCTTGAGGTTCACATTTATTAACTTTCCTTGGCTATGTATCATTCACACATCTTCCATCGGTGTTTCTACCTGGATTAGTATTATACACATATGTAGGAGGAGGGGGAAGAAGAAAAGATGAGAGAGAGAGAAAGAGAGAGGGAGAGAGAGAGAGAGAGAGAGAGAGAGAGAGGAGTGCACTGAGTCACACTGAGTTGGAAGGGGAAAAGGGGGGATAGGGAGAATGTTGCAGAAGTTTCTGGCCCAGCCTAGCCCCACAGTCAGGACCTGCCCGCCGCTGCTTAGCCCCTCAAAAGTGATCAGACATTTATATTAATTCCATGATGTTCTACCCATGACTAGGGCTCATCTCCAGCTAGCTTTCTCATCTCAGCTTAACCCATTTCCACCAATCTGTCCTGCCACATGGCAGGCAGCTTACTTATTTCTTTATATCTGACTCCGCCCTCCTTCCCCTTTGTCTACACTCAGGTTTTCTGCCTACTTCTAAGATGCCTGCCAGAGGCCCAAACAGTCCCTTTATTAACCAGTGATATTCACAGCATACAGAGAGACATCCCACATCAGGAGAAGGGGAGAGACAGGCGAGGGGACTGCCCCTAAATACCTCCCTCTGTTCAGCAGTAGGAAGAATCTAAATTGAAAAGGAAGACAGGAAGTTTGGGAGGATTGAGGGGGTGGGGATGGCTCTGGGAGGGTTAATGGAAGCAATAGGGGTGGTGAATGTGATCAAAACACATTTATGAAATTCTCAACAAATTAATAAAAGTATTATGTTTATACCACCCAAGTACTTCAAGAATTGGTATCTCAAGACTTATTTTTGATAATGTCATCAATGTGATCTCAGAATTATATTTCTTCTAAGATTATTTTCATATGTGATTTCTTGTATGTTTAAGTAAAATGTTTAACATATCTTTTCATCAGACAATATCTGTGAAGTTGTCTCATCACATTCCAGAGCATATATTGTGCTTGAAGGCTGACTTCAGCATGGGGACTTGATATCCTTTTTATCATATACCTCTGTGTCTGTGTTAGACTCTATCCTTTCTGCCAGCAAAGGGCCTGTGTGTCTAGCAAAAGGCACAGAGCCAGAAAAAGAGATGGTGTAATAGTTATTTGTTGGGTTAAGAAATTGAATAAACATAGGTTTTGTTCCAAACACATCAACAGGCCTTGGCTTGGTCTATCTCTACAATGGAAGGATTAACCACTCAGCACTGAGTTAAATTTACAATGATCCACTTTTGAGTCCTGTGATGACACTAAACAGTGTCCCTAGGGCTTTTGGAAATTAAGAAATAAGCAATACTCTAATAGATCATCATGGTGGAAATAGAAATTTGTGATAAATTGGCTGTGTAAATCAATTTTCTTCTTAAATTACCTTATGTCTTCCAATTACAAAACCAAGGCCAATACTGCAGGTCCTTTAGAATTTCCTGGCCATAAATAATTGGTAGTTTCTTAGTCATTTATGCAAATTAATATTAGCTTTACAACCCATGGCAAAGCTTCAGTGCCAGTTAATGTTTAAGCTCACTCACATAATACTCCTCTTCCTTCCCAGTCCTCGGATCCCACACCATAATGAGCAATTCACACATGGAAGGAAGACTCCAATTATTTATACACTGCCTTTATCAATAAAATGTTTAATAATATTCTTGGGTAAACTCATCAAAATATAATCAATGACTCAAATGTGACCAAAATTATTGCCCTCATCTTACAAGTTCATTAAGCAATGATAGGGATAAAATGTAAACGTAATACCCAGGGTGGGTAGAAGTGATGAGCCATGCAGGCCTTGTTCATTAAACAGTACAGTAGGTAGATGTATTAGTCAGGACTCTTGAGTCATGAGTAATGGACTGTCTTGGTGTGCCTCTTTGTTGTTGTGATAATACATGGACTGAGGACAACTAGAGGAAGAAAGAGTATATTTCATCTTTTATGCCCTAGCCCATCACTGAGAGAAGGCAAGGCAGAAACTGAAGCAAAAAATCATGGAGAAATGCTGCTTACTGGGAACACAAAGATTGAGTCTATGGCCCCACCCCACTGGTTTATGAACCATGATAGGTGGACTTGCTTTGCCAACCAAAAACAACAATTAAATGAGCCAGTAGGTTGACTCAGTATGTGAGGTTGTGATTTAAAGGTGAAGGACCATAAATCATAGCTATCATCAATTGAATTATGTAAACCAGAAGTAATTTAAAATAGGCAACACGATACCTCCTAATGAAACTTTAAGCAGTGCAAGTGATTGAAACGCAGGCGTTCTCTTCTCTGGAAGCTCTGCAGAGTTTTCCTGTGGTTACTATTATTTTCATAGCAGATACAAGTAGTAAAAACTTAACAAAGATAACATGTGGGGAGAGGGTGGAGAAAACCAAACCTAAACATGAAAAAAATTTTATACATGACATCAATTAATTGTGAGGTTTAGTGGCACTTCAAATATCTAACTTTTTTGGTAGCAAAGCACCGGAGGTCTGAGTAAGAGAAGCCAGGGCTGAGCTGTAGCAGGGCTGACATCATAGAGCACTCCCTTTGGAACAGAGGATCTTCCAGTGTATGATGGAAATCACCTGGGAAGAGTCTCTGGGTATCTCTACCAGGTTGTTTCCATGTTTAACTGAAATGGTAGGATCCATCTTAACATGAGCATCAGCATCCTTAGGGCCCTGTGCTGATACAAGGGAGGAATTAAGTAGCAGCATTGTCTGACTGTGGCTGCATCGTGGCCATGCCCCTGCTGGTATACCTAAAGCACTCACACTACTCCTTAGCATCTGTGATGGCTGTACTGCAAACTGTGGGAGGAAACACACCCCTTCTTCCTTAAGTAGCCTTTATCAGCATCCTTGAAGACGGTCCTCAGACTGCTCTGGGATGTAGGGCCATGCCCTGGGGACAAATATGCCAAAAGTGAAAATTAAAATCCATTTGGAAGTAGAAATTTAAACTGCTGAAGGAGATCTCTGATAGGAAACAACTGCCACAGACATTCTCTCACGTTCAGCCACCATGACACACCAAGGCCACCACAGTGGTGACAGTGGGGGAGAGCATGTATCTGGGGCTGGCAGCAGAGCTTAGCAGGGTTGTCTATTTCTGCTAGTTCTACAGACACTCAAATGCAAGTTACTGAGTGGGGGTGGAGGTTGCCGGCAGCCAAAGAGAGGACGACTCTCCTAACCTCCCAACCTGTCTTGACCTTGGATGTACAACCTCTGCAACCATGAGGCAATAAATATTTATGAGCAACACTCCCAGTTTGTAGAACTCATTCAAAGCAGTTTTAATGCTCTGATACCTGCAATGAATGGGCTTTTTCATGGTGTCAAGACTGCAACCTCCTTGGTATGAACAGGGAATTGTTTCATTTATAATAACTTCTGTATTGTCTAAAACCCAGAGGATCTGACTGTCACAAAGTGGGTTAATGTCTACAAAGTCTTTCTATCACATTTTATTTGTTTGTTTATTATTAGTGTGGGTGAACATGTGCCTTGATGTGCACAGGGTCAGAAGGCAACTTTCAGGAGTTTATATTGACCCTTGCTTGTCAAGCCAGGGTCTCTCTTGTTTCTGCTGCAGTACCGTGTACTCCTATCCCAGCTCTCCTATCTTGCTTGACCTCCAGCCTGCTATAGAGACCACCAATGTGCACCAACCACCACATCTAGCCTTTCCGTATGGTTTCCAGGATAGAACCCAGGTCACTAGGCCTACATAACAAACACTCCCATCCACTGACCCATCTCACCGGTCCAAGACTTGACTCTTTAATCCTGTCTTATCTAATCGTTGAAACTGTGGAGTTATATTTGTATGTCTGTTTGACATATGGGGTTATGATTTATTAAAATAAAATATTTTGCAAGGAAAAAATTGAAATTGTCTTGTTTTCATGCTTGAAATATGCTTGGAAGATCACAATATAACTACAACGTTTGCCAGTGACTTTTAGGCCAAAATGAATACAATTTTGACCTGAACTGACCTAACTCTCCTACAAGATAGAGATCGGGCTTTGCTCAGTCTTCTGATGCTTAATAGATTAATAGTGTGTGTCAGAATGATACAAAGGGAGATGTAATCACCCAGCCGAGAGCTCAGAGCAATTTACATCAATGACATTACAGCACATTTTCTCTCCACACATAGTTTTTGCCCTGGCTAGGTGCATCATTTTTTTTAACTTCTCCGCTGGAGAACTACAATTATATTTCAAGCCATATCACTAAATATTCACACATCTTCAGCTCCTAATCGGAAACCAATGATTACCAGATGCTGTAGCTGCTCCCATTTAGCCCTGATATATATATATATATATATATATATATATATATATATATATATAAAATATATATTATATTTATATATATATTGAAGTGACCAAAAAAAAGCTATTTTCTCAGAGATGTTAATTATATGGTGACCCCACCACTGGGGATGGAAACACTTGGTAAGAGAACCACAGCCTCACCAAGTTCAAGCTGGGGAGGGCAGAGATGCTTGCTCCCAGCTCCCAGCTCTCCTCCTGAGCCCGCTGTGCTTCTGCATTTCCCCTTAGTCAAAGTTTAAATTATCATTGTGGGTATCTAATTAGCTTCATTTGTCATGTGTTTATTTATAATCTTGCTGGTAGCAATTCAAAAGGCAAGTCACCCTTGTAGTAACAACATAATTATATCTGTACATATATTGTATTTGTCTAACACTTAGATGGGAGAAGGATATGATGATTTCAATGGGTTGAAGATGTATTTTTAAGGAAAAAGATGGTTGGAACCACAAAGACACATGCCCACACACTGTAATATAATGTATAGCATGTCATGTAATTGTCATTGCTGGCTTCCAGGGCTTCAGAGACTCTCTCTCATTTCCACACTGTAAATAGATGTGAAGGCAAAAATGTCACTACATAGCAAGATGGTTTGCCCTCTGAAAATCTCAGGAGTTCTGAAGATGCACTTTGCTGTTCTCCCCCTAAGAGAAATGACCTTCTCATATCTATGCTCTATTTAGGAACACTGCATTACACCGGCTTAGAACCTTGGAATCATATATTAATGCCTCCCATTTCTAACTACTGAGGTTTGCAGCTGCGGGGAGGGGTCCGAGCCTGCTGGAAAGTTGGAAACTCATCTTGGTAAGTCAGTGGTCCTCAACCTTCCCAATGCTGCACCACTTTAATACAGTTCCTTATGTTGTGGTAACCCCCAACCATAAGATTATTTTGTTGCTGCTTCATAACTACCATTTTTCCACTGTTACATATTATTGTAGGAATTATTTGCTATCATCTGATTATATAAAAGGATAAATATTTATTAAGAGTTTATATAAAACACTCACTGATACAGAGATTGAACCTTAGGACAATTCTTAGAAAGTTGGACTGGTCCACGCTGCAATGATTCAGATCCTCTCTCCAGGAGCACAAGGAACAATTAGGAAGAAAATATGGCATGCCCCTGGGTTTTAGACTGGCCTGGCCATGCCCTATACATGGGTCCTCAGGACCTAAAAGCCTATTTACCTCTAGGTCAAGGTAAATAGTGCCTGATCCCAACACAGTGTATCACAATGTAAATATATGATATACAGGGTAACTGATATGCAACCCCTTTGAAAGGGTTATTCAACTCCCAAAGGGGTCCTGACCCACAGGTTGAGGACTTCTGTGCTAAGTGTATCCCCTAAGCCATGTCAACTGGATCTTTAAGCCCCATTAGTCCACAGATCTGAGATACCCCTAGTCAGCCTCATTCTGTCCTTCACATGCTATGGTTTAGCAAGGAGAGGCTGCATTGTATCTCTGTGGGATGAAGAGGAAAATGTGCTCCCAGCCTCTATTCTGTGGGAAGGATGCTCAATTGTGAAATGTCTTTTTTAAAGTTAGTCTTCCTTGCAGATTATAAAGTCAGTCTCATTAGAACAAATGTGCTAAAAGGCAATAAACAAAGATGGTTTATTTGAAAACCAAGGCCCAGAACAGAATTATTTTCTATTTTGCCCATGCTCAGCAGCTACTGGTCACACAATAAACATATGTCCATCTAGGGAAGGCAAGAAAGAATGTATAAATAACTGAGTGGAGTGGTCTCAAGGTCAGTAGCTGGTGTTATAGGGACAGAGGAGCAAATACTACAGGGACACGGAACAGAGTCCCACCTTGTTGAGGGAGTTCCTGAGAACAAACTGCCCTTGTTTGAAGGCCCTGGGGTTTGATTTGTTTGGGTGTTATTGCAGCGTAGTGTAGCTTTATCCCACTCAAACAGAATTTAATAAAAGATAGGCTTGGTATTCAACTTCAGATTGTTGACATTTTATTCCCAGATCATCTTAATGTTGACATTTAATCACATCTCAGAATCTTATATAAGCTACATTGGCAATATGGCTAGGTAACACACAAAGCAATAAAGGAAGGAATAAAATCTCAGCCTGGATTTCAATGTGGCTTAAAGTAAATTTGAATATTTTATTATTTCGATCCATATATTTTCTTCTTGCTGAAAATGTACCCTTGCTACCAGAAGTCCCAAGAGAAAATGAGTAATGCTGGGGAGTGAGCCCTACCTGATGAGGGGCTGGAGTAACATGCCTTGAGGAGGCACATAGACAGTCTCTTCTTCATCCCAGTTCCTTTGAATCTAGAGGTTATACTTAAATAACTGTGTTTGCCTTTTGTTCCCATTTTCTGCTCCTTTATCTAAAGAGTGATGTCTCATTGGTGGTGATGGCCGCCAATGTCTTATCATCCACGGCTGGGTGAAAATGAGTTACCGGGATATTGTAAACAGCTGGCATTAGATTTCTTCCCTTTTCTCAAAGGACCAGGGAGAGGCAGAAAGCTGGGTAAAATGTCTGATTTCAAGTCACTAGTTTACCCTCCTGGGATGCCCCAGAACAGATGGCAGAAGGGACAAGCAGAGGTGGCAAGTGCATCTAGGGACCTCCCTCTGATGAGCAGCAGAGATGACCTTCTGGTGTCCATCTGTCTGGTTGTCATGTCAGCTCTTCAGCTGGCTCACAGCTTCAGTGGGAAAGAATGTTATTATGGACCCTAGGAAGTTCATCACAGTGTCTCTCACTGAGTGGGCATGTGGGCCCATATACTAAACCACTGGCAGCTTGGTTTTAGGAGGTTCTGTCCTGTGTCCAGGCCTGTAGTCACATGCTTTTCTGTGGCTCCTGCTGGTATCAGCTGCTTTCTGATGCTGTGAGAGTCTGTGAGGAACTGAGTCTGCCTCTCTGGTAGCACTGCAGAGAGAAGCTAGGTAGCTAGAAGGAGTAGGGGTATGTATGTACATATATGCTATGTGTGTATGTACTGTATATACTGTGTGTACTTGTACATATATATGATCACATATGCTGTATGTGCACATTTGCATATTATTCATATGTATGTTTTTCATGTGGCCAGTATATATATGTGTATTATATGTGGCATATATTATATGTATGCCCATGAATGCACCTGCACATGTAAAAATTAGCATGATGCCATGGTGGCCTAGAGACTAGGAAAATGCCCTGCTTCTTTAAAAAAAGATTTGCAAGTCCTGTGCTATGACTCTCTCGGGGTCTCAGAACTAGACTTGAACACAATAGTCCTTGAACTAGACCACAGCCCTGCTCATTTACAGAGGAAGAACATAGCCCTTCTATTTCTCACAAATTTACCATTTAACATTTTAAAGTTTATTTGCAAAGTTCAGTTTAGGAAGAAAAAAAAAAAGGAAGTCTATTGCCCCCAAATCTACATCTTCTTAAAGGACTGCTCATTGCCTACATGGTAAACAAGATTGATTTCACTTTTTACAACTTTTCTTTAATTTTTGTGATGCTAGGAACCAAAACCATGGCCTTATACATGCTAGGCAGATGTCTATGGCTGAACTACATCTCTAGCTCTTACGCTGTCTGTTTGTCTGTAACTGGGTTTTGCTTTTTGAAGCCCATGCTGGCATTGTACTCTGTTCTCCTTCATCTGCCTCTGAAGTGCTGAGATCACAGACGCACTCATGTTACCCCATCTGGCTTAGCAACTTTTTATTTTGTGAAATGTAGAAAGTCAAATAAGTATATGCTGGATGCATACACATAATGCCAGCACCCACAGCATGCTCCTCTCAGTGGCTCTGCAGCATCATGATTGTCCTAACATAATGGAACTAATTAAGGAGCACCGATGACCGACAGAATCATCCCAGGTTCTAGCCTCAAATGCCTCTCCAGCATGTTTATCTTGGTGCTGTTATGGACAAAGGCAAGGACTCTCAACAAACATCAGAATTGGACTTTACCTATTATAATCAATTTTACCTAAATGACCTTAGGAGATGCACTGATGTGGTTTGAAATACCAAGATTAGACACAGAGCTGGGATCCTCCTTTCAGAGAATATCAACCCAAGCTTCTCAACTGCAGAGTCACCCCTCAAAACTAGCTTGTCAGATGTCTGGAACTGCACTGAGTCTGTGTGGATTCTTTAACAACTGCCTCTTGCCTGTGTCTTGATCACAGCTGCTACAGCTCACCAGCAATGGCTGCAACATGTGGTTGACAGCTCCTAATGCCTAAGGGAAACATGGCATTCAGAATGTGTGATTGCCTGAATGTTAAGCAGACTGTCTGGGTGATATTTTTGGACAGAGAAGATCATTGTTCAACTAGGATGCTCCCAACAGGGTTCCTGCTAAAGGCCTTACTCACTGCATCATTATGTCAGTATCATGTGGCCATAGGGGTGTAGCTCCCGGCTGCTTCTGGCACTGCAGTCATATTTTAGCTGGAAAGCTATAGTGGTTCCCTCACCACACACAAAAAGGAGCTGCAACAACACCATTGCATCAGGTGGTCTAGGTGAGGTGGGAGGCATTGAGACACATTTTCCTACACTTTGTTCCATGAGATAAATGTTGCAATCTAAGGAGATTGCCTGGAAGACAGGCAGGAAACTGGGAAGGACAGCTGTCCTTCTACCTGGCGCTCACATCCAATGATGCCTAGAGGCTAAAGTCCACGGCCAATTAGAATCCTGGATCTATCTCTTAGAAGATTCAGATCCAAACCACAGACAAAGTTTTGAAACCCTGTGCCTCAGAGTGCCTCTGCCTTTAAAGTAGGATGATGGCGATGACTCCAGGGTCACAAAGATGAGGTGATATTGAAATGGGCATTCCTTTATGGCCCCACAAATCTCCCAATGCCTGACACATTGATGAGCAATCCAGCAACATTAGCCATTGTTGTTACTATAGAAAGGCAGTCCACACCACAATACTCCACTGGTCTTGTCCTTTTCATTTTTTTCTTCTCTATAACTGTCATGGGTACTCTTTTGACTAAATAAATATTGGTGAGGTGATTTCCAAAATCTGTGAAGATACATTTTGTCTGTTAAACAAGGATTTTCTGTACATTTTTTTTCAATATATATTTGAGATTTTCCTTTGTAAATGCAGCCACTGAGTTGGTAACTTATAGATATTGTAGACTAGAGATTGAGATGCTTGAATTCTGTCCCTTCTTCCCATCCCTGGCCTGGTGACTTCTGGGAGCACAGTTATTAGACATGCTAACTCTCTATTTCTCTACTGCTATGAGAGGGTATGGCATACTAGATAGCCTCAGACATTCTTTCCAAAATAAAATTTTCATGTAATAAAATTTAAAACTGTGCCTTAGAGCACTCATTCGCCCTGCCTCCTTCTCTATTTCCAATCCTTGGGAGACATGGACTCTCCATAGTTGTGTATAGCGTCAAGTAGTAGATGAGTAGTTAAATCCCCCCTGGGAAATTCAGCTCAATTGATCATTTTCCTCATGAAGTTTCTTTGTTGGTTGGATACTTGACCAAAAGTCAATAATCCTGTCTGCTCTGTCATATTGTCCATATATCGAGTCTGTCTGTCAATAATATGGATGTTTCCTTGAGCTTACAACAGATATAATAAAACACACATTAGCCATTTTTATACCTCATGTGAGTTTTAAACAAAGATAAATATTTTAGCATCTTTGTGTTTTCAAAATAAAAGTTGAGAAGCACTAATTAAGAAATGCTTTTAGTAAATTGATGTCTATGTTCATTTTTATGGTAATTTCTGGAAGAATGGCTCATTAGCCTTTATTGGTAAAGCCAAAACTTCCTGCAAGTGCACTTTAGGAGATCAAGGATTTATTTTGTCTCACAGTTTTAGAAGTGTCAATCCACCTATAACACTGGAGAATTCATACAGTAGCCAAGCAGGAAAATCACGGGATGCTCGCTCAGTGCAAGCTTCCTCCATTTGCCCTTTTTATTACATCCTTCCTGGCCTGATTGATGGGAGGGCACCACCCATATTAGAAGGGGTCTCTCTAAATCAGTAATCCCCTCTACAGTCTTCCTCACAGACACACCCAGTGGTGTACCCTACAATCTTCTAGGTATTCTATGTTCAGTGATATCTGTAGTGAACCATGGGGATTTTGTTTTATTTATTTATTTTTATAATTTTTAGAATAGCCATTGTGGCAATGACAGGAAATATGACATTTGTTTCAAATTTCACATGTTCTTCCTGATTCTCAAGTTCAGTTTCTTTGTCACATCCCTGGCATGAATTTTTTGGAGAAAGCCAGCCGCCAAGTGTCTTGAGGGGCCATCTAAAGGAAGTGAGGCTGTTGTACAAATCAAAGCTATGGAATTTTCATGTGACATTCTCTTGGACTTACACCTGAGCACTTGCCCCTTGGCCATGTTATGATGGAGCATGAAGCCCTCCCCAATACCAGCACCATTGTGTGGCAGAATCAGGCACTATTTAGCAAGACCTAGAGGCGTGGCTTTGAGGGCTTGAAGACCCCTCTACAGGGCATGGCCAGCCCCTTTGAAGACTGACTGCATGCGACCTCCCCTTCCTGTTTCGTTCCCTGCCTTCTCAGAGGGAGGATTGCTGCCACTGCCACCAAGTGGGACATTTCAACATTCCCAGAATTGCCCAAAGGTTCAATCTTAGATCAGTGAGTGTTTCATATAAACACCTTAATAAATATTAATTCTTTTATATAATCAATTGCCAGGAAATAATTCTTCCTATATCTGGCACCCAGTGTGGGGCATGAACCCATGACCCTGACGTTAATAGTCTCATGCTCTATTGACTGACTTGGGGTTAAGCCTCAACTTCCACAGGCAGGAGTCAAATAGATACTTCCTGTAATCACCCACTCCTAACACAAAAAGACATTCAATAAACACCTATGGAACTCTCTCTGTATACTGAGACACATGGTGTTGGATCCCTCACCTAAAAAATGTGACCTCTGTAACCAATTCTCCCTCCACTCTAGAATCTCATCTTTACATGCTGTATGCAGTGAAGGGAACCTGTTTCTTTTGGGGGAGCAGCAGCAAGATGAACTGTGACAATGAAAGGGTAATACCAGGACTTTCTGTCACCAGCTGGATTTCACATATTCTAGCTAACTATATTTATATGCACCCAGCCAGGCTAATTTGGGGACAGTTTCTCATTTAAGTTAATCAACTCTCACAAAATGAGAAATCATTCTAAAGAAAGCTTTCAAAATACCAAAGACTTCCTTCACAGAAATAGGTGTGTGTTGGGGGAGGGTGATCCTGAAATTCACAGAGAACCACAAAAGACAGCATAGAGGTGTCACAATGCCTGACTTCAAAACATGCCTAAAACTATACTACAACTACTGAAATGTAATGGAGGCATGAAAGAAGGTATGGGCAATGTGTGATGGGGCTAGAGAGATGGCTCAGAGGGTTAGAGCACTTGCTGTGCAAACATGGGGACCTGCGTTTGGATCCCAGCCATGTGGGAAAGGTTATAAAAGTGATGTTTCTGGAGCTTTCTGACCTCCAGCCTACCTCTAGTTTCAGTAAGAGATCCCGTCTCAAAGGAATAGTGCAGAACACCCACTGACTTCCTTTTGCTTCCACCAATGCATAGGTCCACACATAAGCAAAAAAGTGGGGGAAAAGGTCATGCAGAGAACATTAGTCAACCACAGAAAGCAAAATCTGTCATTTTTTTGTGTTCTACTTGTGTTACTACAAATATCATTACGGTGAGTGAAATAAGCCAGATGTAGAAAGCTCTCAGTCATTTATAGAAACTAGATAGCCAATATCCTAGAACAGTATAGAATAATGGTCACTAGAGCCCAGTGAGATTAGCAGGGAGGAAGGTAGAAGACCATCTTTCCTATAGTTAATGGGGTGACTACTGATTGAAATAATTTGTGATATATTTCAAAATAACTAGATGAATATGAATCCCCAATATATAAAAACAAGTAATGTTTGAAAAGAACAAGTTGCTTTTGTAGCTAGGACAGTACATAGTGTCTGCCCAGAAAGCCCAGAGACCCGAGTTTGCTCCCCACCACGCACCAAAAGCCAAGTGTGGTAATTTACACTATAGTCCCAACACTGGGGAGGTGGGAGCAGGGGGACCTGTGGAGCCTGTGGCCAGCCAGTCTGGCCAAATCGGTGAGGTCTAGACTCAGTAAGAGATCAAGTTTCAAAAAGTAAGGCATAGAGTGACCAGGAAACAACCAACCCTGAGCACTGGCCAACAAACATGCGCACATATGCATACAAGCAGAAGTGTTGTTACAAGATGTTCTATTTGATCATCACACAGTGCACACGTGGATTATGATATATGTATGGATATTGATGTCTCAGTAAAAATATGCAACAATGATAAAACTCATGGGTTGAAGAAAATAGCTAAGGCATGCCATCACAAATGCCTCAACAGAGTGACAGGTAAGGCGTCCAATCCCATTACAGTAATGGCAGCTTCCTATAAACCAAAATGAAAAAACACTTAAAAGGTCATTATTCCCAAGAAGCCTATTTGAAATGTAGTATTTTGTTTAATGAGTACTTATTTCCCTACATTCTAGGTAGAATGTAGGAGCTAGGGTGGGATAGCATTGAGTTAAGCCCTTTTTTTTATACAGAGATAGTAAATCATGTGGATAACCAAAAAGCTGGGTAGCTATGATAGGCTTGTCCTGGCACAGAGTGCTGGGGTGGCTTTTCTAACAGGACACAGTGGAGCAGACATTGAAGAAGTGGAACAAGGCTCTTGTGGACACAGAAGGTTCCTAGCAAAAGGATGTAGGGCTGCAAGCTGTACAGCTGGAGAGGAGCCACTCCACTCTGCTCAGCTCAGTCAGAAAGGCAGGGTGTGTGTGTGTTTGTTTCAGTGTCTGTGTGTGTGTGTCTGTGTGTGTTTGTGTGTGTCTGTGCAAGCAATCCAGCTAAGCATTGGAGGCAGATAAAGGTGAAGTCATTAGGGATCTTAAAGGACATCGGTTTTCACTATGAATAGGATGAGGTGTCAGAGGTCTGCACGAGGATGTGTAGACTATGACATGAAGGTAAGGGAGGAAAGGTGGTATCAGAGAGATCAAATTGCCACCTGGCTTAGCACTCACTTTTCTTGGGGGGAACAGAGAGGGTGCTAATGAGAAACTAAAGGGACCATGCACCCAGTCTTATCTTGATCAAACTATGAGGCTATTGGTCTTCCTTATGGGACTATGGATAGGGCTTACTTACAGGAGCATGGCTGACCCGCCTCCAAACAGCAGCCACTGAAGTCTTATGCTATCTTTGGTGATGGAGTGCTCCTCCAGCTAACCTTCTGGTTCCTACATACTCTTGTACCTCCCAAGTATACATGTATCTGGGGTAGAATTACACAGATGAGAAGGAACAATGACACATAGGAGGGAGTGGCTGGTACCTCAGGTGTGGCTGGTACCTCAGGTGTGGCTGGTACCTCAGATGTGACTAGTACCTCAGGTGTGGCTGGTACCTCAGGTGTGGCTAGTACCTCAGGTGTGGGTCTAAAGACCTTCTCTCCTCCCTCTTTATACAAAAGAACTTCAACAGGTTTGGTCTATTGAGACTCAAGAGTCAGTAGTCATGGCTATTGATTAAGACACTCATGGTTGTTATAGTCAGAGAGCCCCATTCTACAACACCAGACACTTGCCTAGTCACTCTAGCTGTGCCTTGAGCTAAGTGTTTATCCATGCCATCACATATAGTGAAGCCCATAAGCTTCGAAAGCTAAGACACTTAAAATCCAAAACCTGAAGACAAACACTATTTATTTATTCATTAGTTTATTTCCTGAAGATTAAAGTGACTGGCTTCCATCATTGGTTTAGAAGCTCCTCTCAGATTCTGAAGTATTTTCCTGAAGAAAAACCCTTACTATGGAAATGCTTGCTCACTGCATGCAGCTCAAGTGAATTCAACACCCTGAGAACACTAGATTCCTACAACTTTATGCAACAATCTTTGTAGACAAGTGTGGAAAAAGAAACTACAATATTAAAGATTAAAACCACCAGAATATGTCTTCCAGTGAGCAATGTTGGGAAAAGCTGGGGGAACTGTGTTCTGCTAGGTTTTATTTCTATTCTAGATGGACATATGATATGGAACTTTTTTTTAAATGAGCCACTGACTGAGAGACTCACTGAAGAAGACATCCCCATAAGAATGATTTTAAAGATAAAAATGATCTGTAATATACAAACAATATTAAGAGTCTCTGACACAGAGGCCACTATGACTCAAATTCTGAAATGTATGGGTAAAGAAAAAAGAAAGAACCGTACATGAAATGTATGTTTTCTTCAGAGACCAACCATGGCTGCACACATGAAGGTTTTGGTGTCAACAGTTGCTCATCACATCATTATATTTAGTGGCTGTGATAGATTGAAAAATAATGGCCCCCAAAGGGAGCAGCACTACTAGGAGGTGTGGCCTTGTTGGAGGAAGTGTGTCACTGTTGGGGCGGGCTTTACGGTTTCTTTTGCTCAAGTTCCCCTCAGTGTGACAGCCAGTTGACTTTTTGTTGCCTGCAAGATGTAGCCCTCTCAGCTCCAGTACCACATCTGTCTGCAGGCCACCATGCTCCTCATCATGATGATAAAGGGCTGAACCTTTAAAATGGTAAGGAAGCTACCCCAATTAAATGTTTTCCTTATAAGAATTGCTGTGTAATGGTGTCTCTTCACAGCAATAAAAATCCTAACTAAGACAGTGGCTTAACTACGCACACGTTTATCTTCCCAGTTTGTTAAGGTTTCGAGTCCAGGCCTGGATAAGCTGTAGCTCTCAAATCAGTGTTTCTAGGGCTAGCATCCAGGGCAGAAGCAGTGGCGAGGTCTCACGGAGGCTGTTGTACTAAAGTCATCTCTGGGTCCTGGTGACACAGGTCTTCCTAATTGGCCTCTTAATTCACCTGTACCAGGAAGGTAGGGAGCTGATAGGATACCTGCCTTGCACAATTATCGACGTGATGTGCCATAGTCAACTGGGACAGGCACCCATATTTGCCACCAACATAGAGGCAGAGGAGGTTAATTCCATAGCTCCGTGAGTGGCAGGAGCAGTAATTCCTGGCAACTTAAAGGCAGTGTGTCACAACTGTGGAGTATGCTGATAATCTATCTATCCTGTAAATCATTCTGGAATGAGCAAAAAGTTTTTTGAATTTTTTTCTATGAAGTTCTAATTTTTTTGAAAAACTACTTAAAGGAGTTGCCAAATTTAAAAAAATTAACTATGTTTCCTTTATAAAATGACAAGTGTTCCAGAAAAATAACTGACAATGATAGACTACCTCTCAGATATTTTGAAACGAACAATTAATGTTCCCTCTCAAAATAAAAGTGATGTTTTAATAATCATTTAGAAGTGAATGTAGGCATGATAGCAAACACGTGTAGTCCCAGCACACAGGAGACTGAAGTCAGCCTGGGTTACACAGTGAGCTCCAGACCAGCCTTGACTATGTAGAAAGACCAGGCCTGTACTGCTGATAACTTCAACTGTCAGCTTGCCAGGATCTGGATCACTTAGGAGACTGACTTCTGGACATGCCTATGAGGAAGTTTCTAGATTCTATTGAGTGAGGTAGGAAGAATCACCTAAAGAATGTGACACAATTCCATAGCTGGAATCTTTGGCTGAATAAAAAGGAGGAAAGTCCAAGTTCTGCACCATGAAGCAAAGCTCAAAGGGTCTCACCTTCATGAAGGGCACCTCGTGGACACCATTGCTGTCACCAGCCCCATGGAGCTGTCCTTGACCACCTTCCAGTCTCGGGACCTTCAGCCTGTCCACCAGGCACCGGTGGCTCCCGGAATCCAACCTGTGGTATACCCCAACTCGGCCTATCCTGTCCCATTCTTCACCACCATCCCATATGGGTTTAAACCAAACAAGTCCATCATCATTTCAGGCACAGTCCTTCCCAACGCTAAATGTTTCCACATCAACCTTCATCGTGGCACTGACATTGCTTTTCACCTGAATCCCCGTTTTGATGAGAATGCCGTTGTCAGAAACACCCAGATCGACAGCTCCTGGGGGCCTGATGAGAGAAGCCTGTTTGGGAAAATGCCCTTCAATCGAGGCCAGGACTTTACAGTGTGGATCTTATGTGAAGATCACTGCTTCAAGGTTGTTGTGGATGGGAAACACCTGTGTGATTACTGGTACCATCTGACGGACTTGCAAGCCATTGCTGGTCTAGAAGTAGCAGGTGATGTCCAGCTGACCCACGAGCAGACATAGGCAAGGGCCCTGGCCTTGAACTGAGGGCTGGGGCACCCTGTCTGTGTCTTATCACCTCTTCTTGTCTCCATCATGGTTTCCCCAATCCCACCACCAGAAGAGCACCTCACTGACAGGAGATCCGGGAAAGGGAAGCTCCCAGTTCACTCCCCTCCACAAGGGATGTGTCCTGGCCCACAGTACCATGTTCTCAAGCTAGTTATACACTGAGCCATGACCTCCTGGGTCTGCCTCTTTCTCACCTTGATGGTCCTTTGCTTTATCCCATGTTCCCTTCACCTACCACATGAAGGCCACCTGATGTTACCTCACTGACCTCCAACTGCTCTCATCAGTTCTTCCCCATCTTTTCCCTATATCCATAAAATAAATAATGCTCTGAGTATTGGCTAAGGACTGCATGGACCTCCAGTACATATAGAGAGGTACCTATGGAGTGAGATGGAACCCATGACAGTGTGCCACTGGTGTTGACAGCTGGAAGCTGAGTTGATGCACTAGGTGGCTTATGATATAATGGTCAAGACATCAACATCTGCAGCATGGCTTCCCAGAACACCATCTGGAGATGATAGCATCTTTCTTGAGGCTTATACGCATAAACTATGGGGACTCTGCAAAATAAGAGAGCAACCCATGAAGGAATGAAAACTGGTACTTGATACAAATAATGGAAAACTTTAAAAAATAAGATCTGTTTTATTTTTTAGTTACTGCCCTCGTGTGTGTGTGTGTGTGTGTGTGTGTGTGTGTGTGTGTGTGTGTGTGCATGTTCATTTGCTGTCCCTGCAGAGGTCAGAAGGAACACTGAACCTCCTCCAGGTAGAGTTTTAGACAGTTGTGAGCCACCCACTGTGGGTCTGGATAATAAAGTGGGGCCCTCTGCAAAAGCAGTATTCACTCTTGATAACTAAGACATCTCTCCAGACCATAGCAAAAATATTCAAATAGTTTTTAAACAACTTGGTATTTGTGAATTTATTTTGCAGCTAAATTTTATGAACTCAAAATGTTATTTAAATATTTATAATGGAGATTGATGTGAATGAAGACATGATATAATCATAAATATATCCAGATTCAAAGACTACACAAAAATGGTGTAAAACACCTTGTTAGTGGCTGTTTGTATTAGATACATTTCAAAATAATATTTTGTTGTAGTAGAATAAATCAAATAATGTTATTAAGATTTAATTTATCTATAAAAGAGAGAGATAGAAAATCAATTAGGCAAGTTATAGAACTTTCCAGAAGGTAACAAGGAAAAGAAAAACTTTGAATAAAATAAAACAAACAATGAAAGATGGAGATACAAGGCATGCACACCAGAAAACAGGAAAAAACAGGTTATACCCCGGGTCTTGTTCATCATCATCATGATCATTGTTGCCATTATTATTATTTTATGTATATTGATGTTTTGCCTGGATGCATGTCTGCACACCAAGTGCATTCAGTTCCTAAAGAGTCCAGAAGAAAGCTTTGGATCCCTTGGAACTGGAGTTCAGATGATTGTGAGCCATCATATGGGTGCTGGTAATCAAACCTAGGTCCTCTGGAAGAGCAGCTGATGCTCTTACTCTCTGAACCATCTCCAACCAGACACCCCTTTTAAAAGGGGAGCAAAATCACACTTGGATGTGACCTGGGCCTCGAGCACAAAAGTATCTCTCCAGTCTTCAGACCAACCAAGAATCAAATATCTCTCTGTGTGATATTATTAGTTTAACTTTGCAGTTGGCAGGAAGGGTTCCGTGTGGCCCAGGACTCAGGCTGTGTTGACACTAAGAAGAAATAATAACTATGTTATTATTTTTAGTGATTATTCTCAGCTTCTCTTTTAGCTTTGTGATCTGGAAGCCAATAACTGACAGTATTTACCTTTTAATTCTGTTGGCTTTGGGCCAAGAGGAACTAGCTAATTTATTGTCATCAGTTTACCCTTTTGCTTTATGGCCAGTTTAAAGCGCCTGATGCTGGTTCACCTTTAACCTGACAAGTTGTAGCAAGCAGCCTGTGATCTTTATCTTCCACTGACCGAGCAGGACTGGTTTATTTTTAATCTAGTCATACAAGGCCAGTTTTTGGAAATAAGTTAGAAACAGTTTGGGGAGTTTTTAGGTCCCAGGAACAGCCTTCCTGTTGACTTCTCTCTTCTTTCATCTGCCACTATATTATGGACAACAAATGGTGCCCTAGCCTCAGAGGGAGCTGATACAGTGGTCTTCACACATCTCACACAGTCCCTGGAAGGGGGTGGCTCTCATCGCTTTCTTTAAGTATCATTCAGCCTCATCAAAGAGGGATAATCTACCATGTGCACAACATGCATGAACTTTGAAAGCCTTGCACTAAATACAAGGAGCCAGAGATGAAGCGAAGGATGCTCTTAGTCCATTCGATATGGTATCTAGAACAGGTAGAGCTGCAGCAGCAGAAAAACAGAATCATGACTGCTGGGCATGGCTGCTGAGTAGACACTGCAAGAGAATTATCACTTATCTGCATATAGTAGTGATGAACATACCTAGTGCCTCTCTGACCTGGCATGTAACAAGACAGCTGCTATGCTAGTAAATCACAAGTCATATATGCTTTGCTAAGATGGAAATAATTTAAATGATCAAAATCTCTGAAACCCAAAAGTCAGAGGACCCAACCCCTACAGGAAGATGCATGGAGAAAGCACCTAGTGATGAGAAAGGTAATCGTAGTACTGTGCTAGGGAGGAGGGTGGGAGCATGAGCCAAACGCTCAGTAGAAATGGTCTCTCCGATGTATTCATTGAGTTTTAGCCCCTCTCCATTACCTGAAGGCTGTGGCCAGGTCAGTGGGAAAGACCCCTGGCTCCTGCCCGGGGAGAAGCTTCCATGAGTAGCACCCTGCCATCTCCTCTGTTACTTACTGGGATGCCCATGGCTCCCACAACAGACAGACACAGGTTTTTTTGTCTTCTTGTTGTTGTTTTTCACATGCTTAAAGTTTTGACAAAGCTACTGACAGCAGCTGGCATGCCTGAAAACTGGTTTCTTTTAAGGGACTTTACTGTGACCCAGCTATTGCTTACTGAACCAGCTCTCATCTGGAGGAGGGTAACATCCCTATGGAGCTCAAGAATTTAGGGCCCAGAACCTTGAATAACCCTATCAAAAAATGGGGTACAGATCTAAAAAGGTAATTTTCAGCAGAGGAACTACGAATGGCTGAAAGGCACCTGAAAAAGTGCTCTTCATCTTTAGCCATCAGAGAAATGCAAATCAAAACAACTTTGAGATACCACCTGACACCTATTAGAGTGGCTAAGATAAAAGGCACAGATGACAGCCTATGTTTGAGAGGATGTGGAACAAGGGGAACACTCCTCCATTGTTGGTGGGAGTGTAAGCTTGTTCAGCCACTTTGGAATGCAATATGGCAGTTTCTCAGAAAATTGTGAATCAATCTCTCCAAGGACCCAGCAATACCACTTCTGGGTGTATACCCTAAAGAGGCACATTCACACTCCAAAGGTATTAGCTCAACTATGTTCATAGCAGCATTATTTGTAATAGCAAGAACCTGGAAACAACCTAGATGTCCCTCAACTGAAGAATGGATTAACAAACTGTGGTACATCTGCACAATGGAATACTACTCAGCAGTAAG